>JAOXYF010000025.1:3838656-3853280 GCA_028565775.1 Sternarchorhynchus goeldii
ACGTGAATTGTTTTTATCTAAAAATCTACATGCATTACTCGTTAAAGTTTAATTTCGACACGAGTGTTCGGGGGAGAAAAGAAAAGCAAAAATCATTAATAACAAGTGTAGAACACGAAAAAACTAATATGCTATAACGTTTCAGTTAACAAAGCTGTAGTTTCTTAAATGAATAAAAAAACGCTGATGCTATGTTCAACTTGGGCGCTCAACACGTTTTTAATAATGTTACGATATTATGCATTCTTCTGGAGGTGAGATTATTTAAAACTCTGTGTGAAATGACTAACAAAGTTAAAATGAGATCTCTCATAAAGTCCTCACGCGCATTTTTTCTGTTTTTCGGCCTTTCGGCAAGATAGCTCATATTTGTTCAGACAAATTTGAGGTAACGGTGCTTCCCACAATGTTACAGAATACAAAGGAATTGGTAAATATGGTTGGCTTTCAAATGTCTGATTTAAGATGATTTAATGAACGAATATGCTGATTTTATGATTGATTATAATGCGTTGACTAGGCCTGCTGGTGCACGCGTACCAAAAAGATATCACTGTTCTACTGAAATGCGAGATGATTCAAACTTAAGTTACGTAAATATTTGCAAACTGTGTAAATACATGTAAAATTTTTACTGATCATAAAGATTTGAAATAAAGATAGTCCATAGGCTTTGCATATCCAACGTTTTTTTTCTGGAAAGCTAAAGGCTAATTCAGTCGGAAAATAGCCACCAATCTCACTGCTCATTTAAGTGATAAAAAATAGCCAAAACATGTGTTTTCATTGCCTATACTGCAATTGTTTAATCTAAGGAATATAGTATTCCACATAAAGGATTTTCGTTCCTCTTTCATTTTATGGGTCAGACGCTGTTGCTAAGCTACCACACTCTGGATTCAGAAGTTCAGAGGAGAAATGATTGACATTTGCTTTTTGAAGCAAAAATGAAAACTGAATGATAATGGAGGAAAAAGTCCACTTTCCTGTAATTGTGTGTGGCAAATTCAAATTTGTATAATTTAATGTATGACTCTAATTCATAACCAAAATAGTTAGACAATATGATACAACCAACAATTAAATTAGACTGTAATAGTAACACCAGTGTTACGCTCACTCATATACAATGTCTGAAGTAGCTAAATATGTTCTTACTGTAATGTTCAGGGAAAAGAATCTGAATCCCTCTGTACACTGCATCAGAGAAACAACAGTTAACTCTGGCAACACTGGACTTTCTGAGTAATGTTTACTATTAAATTTTGCAGAATTTATTAGGCCTGTGTACTTACTTTAAAATCATATATCCATTTACATGCTAATTTTGAAAGACCACAACACAAGGCCATTCTAAAAGAGTGGTATTCCAGCACAGGCAAGAAAACAGTCTTTATGCAAAGGAGAGAGATTTTAATAGTACTTCCCTGACTGTAAATTAACTGTGTCAACACATGTGCACACCATGGCACGATGCAATAGTGCTGCATAATTTTATCCAGCAAGAGAAGGTGGCCTTTGTATAAAGTGAGGATTTTAAGCCTAATCCTGAGTTATGGAACCTATATTACCACTTGCAACTAATATTAACCCAAAAAAATAATCCATCCAACAGCTAACAGTGGAATATTATTTCATAACATATAAATATAGTTTTCTCCTCATGCATTTCTGCTGCTTTTTTTATTCAAGCACTTAATTTAATGTACAAGTGCAGCAGATGTGTGGCTCCCTTGTATTACTCCTACAGTAGGCCACACACCTGGAAAGAATAACATTCAGGACAGATCTGCTTACACCGAACAGAATAACACAAAATTTGTATGATAATAGTGGCAGCTCAGTGGTTTTAAAGCAGAGATAATTCAGTAGCTATGGCTGTGGTAACAACAGCTCCAAACAGACAGTATTTCCGGCAAACAAACCCTCTTGAATTAATACTCTCAATCTGTAACCTGTGCATATGTGTTGTCCAGACCCCTCCCCCCTCTACGCTCGCCACCTAATATATTTTTAATCTGCAGCAAAATTGAAATGCAGAGTTGGTTACATTTAGCCAAGATTAGCCGTGGCTGTAGACAATGGCGGTGCTGCGTATGCCAGGTGCTACGAGACTCCATCTGCCGGCTCCCAGCTCAGGCCCAGGCACATATTAATGTGGGAAAAGGACTCCAGCCAGACCGCCAGGCCACCAGGCCTCTGACTGGCCCCACGTTTCTGGGCCCTGTTTACATCATGCATTTATGAGATGGTCACGGCTGTACCATACGAAGCGTATAAATCTGCAGATGGTGGAATCACGGTCATGGTATCAGCTGTAACAGTGAGTCATGATGACAGAGAGATACCAAAGCAGGTCTTTAGTAATATTGTACATAAGGAACTTAAATTTGACCTATTCATGATTTTACTGGTAACACTCTTGTAATAGATCACTTCTGTTGTAGCTTTTATGCTATAGCTAACAAAACCTTGTTATGTGCATGCAACACAGTATACATTGCTGGTTCAGTATTAAATGAATCTGTAAATCTTCCAGTCGTCAAAACCAGCATTTTGCATGTTCAAATGACGTAAAGGCTCTGGATGACACTGCAGTTGTCTGCAGCGTCTCCTCTCACTTATACTGACTTCCAGCATCTCAGTTCTGACCACAGTTCACAACAAGGCCAAAAACCTCTATGTTCGCGCATAGGAGAGCCTGCGGACAAACACAAACACATGCGTCTCAACCATGAATTGTGTAACACTTGCAATGTTCACCACCAACAAAAGAGAGTGGAGGACGTCGGCCGAATGTGCTCGTCTGCACAAGGTCATGGGCAAATTCACTGTCGCAGTATGCTCAGAACATTTATCCGGTTCTATAGAGCACCCTCCCATAGCAGAGGATCACATAGGGTCTATTTTAATCCATGTAACCAGTGCGCCAAACTCCCGATGAGATGGTGAATACAGTCATGACGTGGACAACAGGATGGCCAGAGAAGATGAGGTTTTACTGAACAGACCATTTTAGACACAGGATTAAAAGACAATGTCCATCAGGTAATTATCAATAGGTAATGTGGCACAGGACAATAGGTACAGCATGCCAGAAGTATCTTTTGCTACCAGGCAACCCTTAACAACCCTTAACAAGCCTTAATTTTCAACAAACACCAA
The DNA here is from genome assembly GCA_028565775.1 of Sternarchorhynchus goeldii. Classification (NCBI taxonomy): domain Eukaryota; kingdom Metazoa; phylum Chordata; class Actinopteri; order Gymnotiformes; family Apteronotidae; genus Sternarchorhynchus; species Sternarchorhynchus goeldii. The sequence goes on from JAOXYF010000025.1 coordinate 3,841,822, forward strand.
CACTTCATAAGCTCTATTTAAATTCACATGATTCATTATTTATAAGCAGTCGTCTTTGATAATTACTTTACTTAATGTATCACTGCCATCACCCCTCTGGGGATGTGCCATACTAGGCCTAAACAACATACTTGTCAACTTTTTGTGTTCAGTCACAATAAGCGGTTCAACCACAATAAACAACCACTGTCTAACATTAAAGTGGTATGAGCAGAGCCAAACATAACAAGTTAGTAAAACCAACATACAAAAGGAACAAACACACACACACACACACACACACACACACACTGGTGCGTTTCTATATTCTGTATGATAGGACGCCCATACAAGCAATCGCACGCCAGAGCACGTGATCCACACGCGCGGACCAATAGGTACTAACACCTCACTTAACCATTTCTTGTCGTCCAAAATTCACACATCAACATCACCTTATCTATGGTGGAATGTGGCCCACGTCCCACACACCCCACAGAATATAAATCTACATTTCTGTCTCCCACAGCCTGACTCATATTACCGGGAAAAAGTGTCTGCGATCTATAACACAGTCACTGCCAATGCCGAGATTCTAACGCGACCCTCTCTAGTTAAAGGCAGCCTCCAGGATTTACGAACGATGCAATATAAAGCAATTTCTCGCGCAAGCATTGCTTTAAAAGATGCGTGGTATGACTCAGACACTATTCAATCCAAACGCACGAACACTGTGGAGCGCTCGCCTACCTAATTCTCCACGATGGTGCTTCCAGCGGACATATCTGTCTCCTGTATCCGACGCTCAGTGCCTCATTCTCCGGCTCCCCCCTTTCCCGATTCTAAAAGCACAATCGGCGATTTCCGAAGTCTTAGGAATTAGTTTATACATTCGGTTCTCTAGCTTTATGATATCACATAAACTCATACAGCTAGATAACCAAAGAGAAAAACTAACCCTTGGCTCTTAAAGGTACCGCCGCGTGCCAGAAGCATCTTGTGTTGTGATCACATGGAGCTATTGCCTTAGCTTGTATGCAGCTTCGGCTCCGACACACTCTCACAGTTTCGTTCGCACCACACACACACACACACACACACACACACACACACACACACACACACACACGTGGGCAAAATAAAATGCTTTGCCCAACGCGGTTATATTATACGCCCACCAAACTGTATTGTTGCTTGGCATACGTTCGATACAGCATTAAAAACTGTACCGCGGTCACCTTCATTCTACGACCAGGTGTACGTAGCTCATGAAATCTTTCATACAGCGGGCCTCTAACCTTTGTGCTCCATATACGTGTATGAAATGAGCCTTGTCAAAGCCATGCTTTCGTAACGACAGAGCTATTAGGAGTCTCCTGTAAATTAGTTAGTTATTTCAGAATTAATGAGTAGATTTGTAAGATCATCCCTCGTCCACGCCTGGGTGTTCTGATCTGCTCGTTTACGCGTGGACACAGACAGCCTTTATTTGACGTGAGTTTTAGGCCTTTGGTCTTATGTTTTTGTAGACTGAGGTTCTTCCGTTTTCATTAAGATGAGAAAAAATGAACATCATCACAAAAACGTCAGAGAACGTTTCTGTGAGTGACAGTATTACTATGGTACCAAAATGAAGCATTTAAGCACGTAACTATCGAAAATACACTACTAACGATACATACTATCTTTAAGACAGGTGGCATTATTACAAGCTGGCCTTATACGACAAGGTAATAAAACTTAGAAAGTATAGCTCAAAGATCCGTTACAAAAAGAGTCAACCTTAGGCTAAATGTAAATAACATGTAAGACAACGCCCCTTTGCCCAAACTGCTGTAAAGCAATTTATGAAGGCAAATCTAACGAATACCTATGAATAGTTAAAATGCTTCAAGCCTTTCTGTAAAATTCTCAGATTACAGCACCTAAACAGCTGATTTGCGACCGCAGTACCGTCAGCTCGGAAACTCTACCAACTGCTTAAAAATATTTAAGTCACAAAAGGAAATTTAAGTAATAATAAAGTCTGAACATAAACTCTTTCATCCAAATGTAAAGTATAAAAAGAAAATTAAGTCGCTAACTTAAAGTGCCTTAGCTAATGCTAGCTTACGATTTAACGTAAAAAAGAATTACTTACGACAAAGTTTGGCTCTTGTTCTTGTATCGCTCCTTTTAATTTTGTATTACTCCAGATATCCAGATGCTTAAAACGGCACTTCTTAAAAAAGACCATACGAAAAAGACCCGAGAAGCCCAAGTTACGCATACACACTTGACATCGACGATTTATACTTCCAATATACATTTCAATAGACCTAAGAGCCAGTCGATTAATATGCTACAACGAAAGCGTCATGCAGCAAAAGAAAATTTAAAAAAAATGTTTAGTCGACCAGTGCGGCAGAAACATTGCGTCGGGTAGGATAACAGGCTGTCCGATAACGACGTGAACGGAAAGCGACACAAATGCAACTGCCAGTACTGGAGGGCTTCGCTGGGCAGGGCCACGGGGGTCACACCGCCAACAGAGCTGTGATGTCACCGAGATTTGCCATGCTTATTGATACACTTGGCTGAACAACTCCCAGACACGCCGAGACGCCCCAGTGACCAAGCACTCATTAGTGAGCATCCAAAATATCGCTCATAGCGCGTTCATGGGCATACAGGCCCTGTACTCACGTCTTAAAGACGGAAAGAAACTACGGAATAACAAATCTATAACAACAATCTTATTTCTAGAGGTGCGTCATTTATCAGTAATGTAATATTCCATCCTGGTAGTCTACAACAGCATATGGCATAGGCGGACTACTATTAAATGTTCCTCGTGGTAGAAATGGTGAGAGGTGGTGCAGTTATTGAGGTTCGTGTGACATTGGGAATTTACACGTTTCAAATGAGTACTACTAGAGCTCAGCTGTATATGTATCACCTGTACATGTGCCTATAGCATGCTAACGCATGCAGTATATACGTTCTGGGCTTTTGGTTTTGCTTGTTTGACTGTTTGAACACGCTGAGTTCAACAATTCAAATTCCAGAAGCAATATAGCATATATAATCTATAGATGACGCTATATGCATTGTATCATACTGTAGTGTGTTTTGTAGCCTATGGCCAGGTCTGAAAATAGGTATAAAAATAATAGTAAATACGTTACCATGAGAGAGAGAGAGGGAGAGAGAGAGAGAGAGAGAGAGAGAGAGAGAGAGAGAGAGAGAGAGAGAGAGGGAGAGAGAGAGAGAGAGAGAGAGTTGATGATGGGGCAACCTGAGGGACCTACGCTTGGGATCCTTTTAATTGCATGTTATTAAATCCCCTTGTACAGTAGAAAGAGAGAAAATGGAATGGCCCATATTTCGCAGGAAATAGGGGGATCCGGAGAATGTGCTGGTTAAACATGTGATTGAAAAATAGACAAAGGTTTGAAAGAGATGTGCAGTTAGTCTGTGAAATAAAAAATAAATATTCTGTCATGGTGCATACGAATGGAAGACCACACAAGCCTTAAAATATTGCGATGGAGGATCCGATCTATTTAAAAGTACCCTATAAAGACATGATCAGAATAAAAATAAATAATAAAGTACAGCCTTCAAACTATCATGAACATGACTCGGCGACAGGCCAGTGGGTCGAATAAAATAATGCCACACGATAAGAAGGGCTATGGGATGCAAAGTTTCCATAAAATTGTGCACTTAAACGAGGAATTAAAGTTCATAAGGGGTTCATAAGGGCTAATACAGGCCAGGCCCACTCAGTTGTCAGGAGAAAGAAGCAAGGGACATCTTAGGTCTTCTGGACGACGTGTGTATATGTTTTCAAACCAATAACGATTTTGCGGAAAAATTAGCGTGACGGGCGTTTGACAGATATGGGCTAACCACCTTTCGAGTAGAGCACGTAGCTTGTACATTCTGGATTTTACTTTCTAATCATTTTTTCTTAGAATAAATTAGCTTTTTAGACCCAGAACCATAAAAACTTCTTAAAATTAAGCTAATGTTTTAGGCTAAATCATGGCCGCAGTATAAGCGTTCCAGCTTTTGAACTTTTCCATTTTAATTCACAGGAAATTTATATACTTAAATACTGAATATATTTTTAAAAATACATCATTACAATTGCGCGGTGAACGACACTGTGATTGAGAATTTGAAGAGTGTGAATGTCAGTTTGAATAGACCATGCACTATTCATTTTTGTACTTTCAGACACATATAATTTCTACCTATTTGACGTTTACATTTCATATTTTATTTCATATACAAGCTCAAACTTGTTTAATTCCGTCTCTTTAGTAGGTTCTACCAAATCTGTGTTTATATAACCTGCCGAAAATTTGCAGTGTAATTTCCTGAGGAAAATTAGGCCTGCCTCCTGTAGATTCGTTACAAGTCAGCAGATTGAGGCAAGACACGTGCGGTCTCTCGCTTATGTCTGTGTGAAAGTAAAATCCCATGTGCTCCAGTAGACTATAACTACACCACAACAGCCACACAACTACCCCACGACAGCCTCCACGCGTCGAGTCCATTAATTAATGAGACTATATTTCGAGTACAAATGTGTTCCTTTAAGATCGTAAGCACAAAAGAATGTTTTAAATGAGGCAAATAACGGACTCGAGCATAATGCACAAGGCATGTAAGACCAATGTCTGTAAAACCTGACCCTTATTCTTTCTATTTTTTCAGTCTCTCACTCTGTTTTTTTCTCCTCTGTGTGTCTCTTTCTCTCTCAGTCTCTCTCACACAGACTTATAACCTACACTTCCATTAATAGCAAACTATTGTGATCTTTGCATCATGTTATTTTGCAGATGATACAGTTTACATTAAAATGGTATTAGATACAAAGTGGATTCATCTTAGAGCACGTCTGGATTTGTTATATTTAGCTAAACTTCATAAACTTGTAATAATTCCGTGACTGCTTAACTTGCATTTAAATATTAATACTTAGTATCACTAATAACACATAGATTAATTAATTATGTTTGACATGAAAATACTATTAACGTGACGAAATGTATTGTTCTTCACGTTGGTGGTATAGGTGAAATTAATTATAATTGCAAATTTGGAATCCATCAGGTATCATGCCCCTGTCCTTGGTGCTGAAATTAGTTCCGGTCGTTTTTTTGTCAGCGGTTTTGCGGTCTGTCTCATTTTTACGATAATGTTACCACTACAAAGCTGTCCAAGAACTAGATTTGCTTATCAAAATAATTTTCGAATAAAATTTCTATACCGATGATAGATTAAATGAATTCACCGTGCTAAACATAAATGTAACTACATTAAAAATAGTCAAATTTAAACCAAAGAAAAATAAATAAAATATAACTTATAATGTGATCATTATAATAACATAGATCAAGCATTCATTCCGCACTTTTATCTCGAGCTTGTGTTTCTTCCGGGTATACATCATGTAGTACAAACCCAGGCGCATTTAAGTTAACAAGTAAAAACCTTAAGTAAGAGTGTTCTGACGACCTTAAAATTATTGAGTTCATACACATACTATAAAATACTTTTATAGTTATATGAAATACAAATTGCAGCGCTTATACAAATTACACAGGCCTTTAAAATTATTACTAAGAGCATAAATTCAGTGTATGAAACATAGAGTAAGATAAACACATTTACATACCAATTATTCCCTCACGCATTTACTCATGGTTGTAAATGAACGGGACAATAGTAGGAAAGTAGTTCATTTTGAAGGCTACATTTGAAGTTCATTTAGAAATTTAATATATGTCGGTAAAGGACATTGTTTTGATCAGTGGGCCTCTGCTAAATCCAAGTGTCCTTTTGGAAAACATCGAAAACTCTTGCACTCTTGCGTTGGTTGTTTTTGTTTTGTTTTGTTGAGTAAGTATTTAAGCGATTGATTGGAAGGGTATGCAGACAGTATGTAATCAAATTAATTGAATCTAGGACCACACTTTCAAATTAAGTAACCAATAAACAACATGCTCTGCGAACTGCATCTTATCTATAATTTTAGATGTGCACCGCGTTTAAAGTTTAACCGGGGGATTATTAACGATCATTTACCAGCAGCTCTGAATTTTTAAGTTAGAAAAGCAATAAAGCTGGGAAAAGTAAGGTTTTGAAAAGAGCTAACGCACGCACCCACTCTCTATCTCTCCATCTCTCTCTCTCTCTCTCTCTCTCTCTCTCTGACACACACACACACGCACGTGAGCGCACAGAAACACACACGCACGCATACACACAGACATTTTCATAATTCTATTCCTGCAAAGCCTGCAGAACCAGCAACTGACTCCGTTCAAGAGTTCGTCTATAGATTACTTAAAGGAGTAATAGAAAACTAAACGTTTATCAAAAAGATACATGTAAAAGCAGACCTACCTAAAACTAACCAAGTAGATAAATAGTTTATCTTTCTATCTGTTCTGGCTGGATAAAACAGAGTGTAGAAAAAGGTTTAGCGGGCTTTTGTGTCCTTCCAAGATCCTCTTGGGCTCCATTGTTGGCGGTTCCAAAAGCCCGATTAATTAATTTCACACTGTAGCTCTGGAGAAGATTTTCCCACAAACAAGTGACCGAGAAAAATGTAGCCCAAAAGAAAGAAGTCAACATCAAGTTCAACAACGTGCGGGCGCTCATTATCATGACAATAGCGTCTGGGAGCACAGAAGTCTGCTTAACAAGAGAGCCTGGCGTCAATACACTCCACCTCGCGGACCCCGGAACATTTTCCCAGGCTCCTACAACAATCGCACAACTGTTTGCTTTCTGCGCCCGCGATGGAACCAGTACTCTGAACTCGTGATTACTTCATAGCCCCGCACTCAAAAGATGATGTCGTTGAAACGCGGCACATTTACTCTGAACAATATAAACTAGTTCATTACTCTGTAACAAAACAATGCTTATAAAAGCGTTAAACTGACTAAATACATAGACCAGTTGTTGGATTAGATAACACAAAAATTATCATTTGATAGTTATGGAAACTGCAAAAGTTCATCCAGAATTATTATACTCACTTGAACACTTGTTGGGACAGTCCAACAAACAAGAACTAATCCATAGAGATCTAGAAGAACCCAAGCTCTTTCGCGATGCAATGTAAATCTTTTCAACCAAGATAAAAAAAAAACCTACTCCTGCGTTTTCAGAACTGCAGTTACCCCTGCATCCACACGCACTTTCTAGGAAGGAACAAAAATGAATCAATTTCTTCCGGAGCGATTTGTTAAAATACCGATTACTTGTACGTTATGCCATGGCTTTAGCCTTTCCTCACGACGCGTCTCCGTCAAGTATCCTGTCCCACTTGAAGCGTTTGTAGAGAATAGTTCTGTCTGTCGTGAGGTCCCATTTGCATGCGTGGCTATCCTGAACGTGTGCAGAAACTCAAACAGTTCTCGGCACTCTATCAAGGGCCCCGTTGTGAATTGATAACCATTGTTCCAAACCTCGAGCGAATGATCCTTTTAAAACTACACCCAGCATATTTCGTTCCCAGCAACAGTTCTGGCAACATATGCAGCAAGCAGAAAAAAGACAAGCGTGTCAAATTATATAGTACAGGCTTGGTTAGCCCAGCACCCGAGGAAAACCACATGCATTAGCCGAATGCAATGAATGTTGGACCTAACGTTTTGTTTTTATAGTAATTGATAAAATCGTGAGATATGAAACATCAGTGAGCTATGAAACATACTTATGCCACGTTCGACTTTAAACACCTACACAAGTGTATCTTAATTTTTGCCATAACCAACAGAAAGCATCGGCAACATGCAGCGTTTAAAGGTCCTTACAGATATCCAGGCTCCTGTCACAGTGAATAAGAATGTCGTGTTACAATGTAAATTAAAAAGCGACCACTAAGGTTCACAAAGTCCACTGGCCACTTTCCAACGTCCACGCCTTGTTGCTTTGAAGTGACACGTGCGTCTGCAGCTTGACATTGCACTGTCACCGACAGGAGAATTCCAGACGAGGGGGATATAGTCTTTGAGGCAGATCATATCAAAAACGTGCAGAGAACGACACAGATTTAAACTTCTTTTGCGCTATTAAGGAAAACTGCAATTGTCGAGTTTTGCATCTAATCTAAAGGAAACGCGTACACGGCACTCCTGATATATCTTGAACTCATATAGCACGTGAATAGGGATCTGCGTGTTCTCAATTTTGAATCGTTATGTTACGACTCGGAAATGTCCATTTTCATATCGATACACATCCATAGGTGCGTTCTTCAAAAACAGATGTTCGCTATTCTCAGAATGTCATAAAGAATAGTTCATTTGGTTAGATGCCATAGCTCTGTCGACGTGTCGAAAGAACCGAGGCAGGCGATCCAGTCTTTACTACGTACGTAAGTGCGTCTTGACGTCAGGGACATGAATGTGTTAAGCTATTCTAAATTGCAATATTACAGGACTCAAGATGGTTTATCAGTGTAAGTTTTTTCTATTTTCTATTTTATACTGTCTTGTAAAACAATGCATTTTTTGGAAAATCTAGTGTGGAAATTATTGCAACGTCATATTTATAATGCACTTATGTGTTCATTTTCAACAGGCCTAACATCCCTTTCGTATTTGGAGATTGCATGCTGTATTGAAGATTTGTTTCTGAATGCAAAAACACGTTTTGCATGTGAATTAAAAATATATTAAAGGTCTGAGTGAGAATTCTGATATCAACATCATAATTACAACGATTAGGCATACTTTTTGTTCTTGTTTTGTAGGTAAGCCGACGTCTTTATTTTAATTTGGCTGAAGTAAAAATGTAAATGTAGGCCAAGTACATATATACGTTTTCAACGTACTTCATTTTCATTCAAATCAGTTTTGTTATAAATAAAACGAATATACAAAATTCCTCCGATTTCAGTTTTTTTTTATTTTAAAATGTGTTGTTGTTGCTGTCGGCGTCGTCTTCGTCGCTGTTGTTGGTGTAAGGCTTGACGGTACATCGGTACAATCTAAATAAGGTTTCTTAATGTAGTTATTAAGGAAAGTTTTGGTCGAAAATGAATTAATGCGGTTTAATTCTATGGTCGTTCCAAGTCACTTTCTTTGACAAAGTCGCTCATCACATGAAAAAAATCTGCCAAAGTATAAGATCTGTAATTGGGATTGCATCTAGCAACTTTTTTGCATTTTATTTTAAAAAATATACTCACTATACTGTTATTCACCCTTTTAAAATGGCCGATACAGAATAGAATTCACTATTAAGTTTATAATTTCCCTTAGTAAGTTCTAATTACTTTTAACTACACTAAAAGCCAGACCTGTCAAATAAAAACAGAAGTTCTTAATATAATGTACAACAATATAACAATGAAAAGAATGATAATAGTACAATTTATTCAAACATTATTCAAACAGATTTAACATGCAAACCTTAACTTAGCGTTATTATTGTATGTTTATCACACGTAATATACCCACGTATTTTAACTCGATTCTGTCTAAAAATATTCTTAGGCTATGCTGCTCTACGCAGTGTAATAAGTAAATTCACATAAAACGTACTGATTCCAGTATTTCTTTAATTGCATTGTACCTGCACACTTGTTGGTGTCGGCGTGTTTCAGCCTGTAAGATGGTGATACTGGTGATACTGAGACTGCAGGTTTTCAGAATTGCTCCCATAGCCTATGAGCAGCTCACTCTTAAACTGACATTTAAACCTGACATTTGAATTATGAAATTTGAAGCCGTTTTTAGTCATCATGGGCATTACCGTGACATCATGTTTTGTATGCCTTCGGGCCTAACGTTGACGTTCGAACCATTTACACAGTAGCAGGGACGCAAGAGCGACACCTATCTGCAAAACGGCGTCATGTGTAGCACTATTCGGTCAACTCTTTGATATATTTACCATCTCCCGAAGCGTCACTGAATGCATATTGAAATCTACAGGTCGTCTTAAATACCTGCTTCTGGTTTTTGAATAGGGTTTAAGTAGGCGGTTACTTGAAATAAGGCTTCAGTGTCAATTTAAAATGATAGGTTTAAGATGTCGTCCAGTGCGATGAGTTGAGCATAACGTAGCCCAGCCTATACAATATTAAAATGCCTATTTCAAATATGTATTACTAAAACACAGTTTGAAAATTGTTATGTTTTTGATAACTATATAATCAAGCATAGAAATACTAAATTATACCACCCCTCCTGTGTAGTTATTTAAGTAAATCAGTGTTAGAATAAAATTAAATCTGAGCCACTTTATCTCGAATTTAAACTGGAATACTCAACTAATTTAACTAAATAAATAGTAAATAGAGCACCTACTCATCATTTCCGGACTGTTTTTTTTTTTACCGATGGTAAACTTTAGATGAAACGTCCACCCAATGCTAATTTAATCACATGAGCTCATTCTGATAAACATGTACTAAAATAAAACTTTGGCAAGATTAAGCAGTGACTGTCCTCAACGATTGTTTCGTATGCAAATTTTACAAGAGGCTTTTTATAAGCCCTGGATGCTGTAAATGTTTGTAGTTTTTTTTAAACGACGTCTAAATCACACATTTCGTTAAAAATAAAATAAAACAATTATATAATTATATACAATTATAACATGCTGTGCATGTAATGTAGTGTTTAAAATGTTGATATAATTTTGCTGTATTTATTATACAAATACAGACTGCCTTTAAAAAATAATCACCAAGTAAAAACGAAAACGTAAGCAACAGAGACAATGTTTACAGAATTAATAGTAATATAATTAATGTTATTTCACATGCGCAAAACTTAAAGAGATTGTTGGTTACAGTATATTCAGCATACCTACCTCTAAATTGGCAAACATTTGATAAAAGAAACCGTTAGGCAAAACGGTTGTAACTAGGTACTAGAAGTATGCCTCAGATTTATTTATAGTAGGGTATTGTTAATCTCTCTCTCTCTCTCTCTCTCTCTCTCTCTCTCTCTATCTATCTATCTATCTATCTATCTGTATTTAAAATAATCTTAGACGAATCTTTAGCATATATCTACTGTTTATGAGAAATGAAAAGTTGCTAATGAAAACAAAACACTCTGAAATTCACCAAAGAAACGTTATTGTACAAATGATCCATACCGATGATGACTCACCATCTGCACCAGACCCCATGATTTATCCATGGGAATTCGGTTGCTTTTTGACTATACAGGTCTTTCAGTCATCGAATCACAGCACGACCGCCTTGAACCAGTTTAATAGGCCACATCCTAGACCACAGTGCCGGCTATAACTAGAGACTGCGGGCCACTTCAACATTAGTGATTTTTTGTTGTGTTCAGTAAAACAGTAAGCACCAAAATGTACCGTTTAATTCCATTTTACGGTAATGAATATAAGCTATAAACTATATGTATGTATGTATGTATGTATGTATGTATGTATGTATGTATGTGTGTGTGTGTGTGTGTGTGTGTGTGTGTGTGTGTGTGTGT
>JAOXYF010000025.1:3853692-3891941 GCA_028565775.1 Sternarchorhynchus goeldii
TATATTTTTGTTTGTATGTATGTATGTTTGTTTGTATTTATGTTTGTGTGTGTGTGTGTGTGTGTGTGTGTGTGTGTGTGTGTGTGTGTGTGTGTGGGTATGCGTGTGTGCGTGCGTCTCTGCGGGACACAGAAGGGATCAGTTCAAAACGTGTCTCTGACCTGTCATTTCAACCGGTGCCAGGGTCACCATGATGTTGTTAAACATGTAAACATGAACATGCATTTATTATGAAGAGTAGCCTTGTCGATCAAATATTAAAGATCATATTCTCGTTGTAAAAAAACATCCTACAAAAAATCTGAAGTGTGTAAATCTACATACATGCACTAATTACATGTTATCACGGGTAAAACTGTAGGCCTTTGTACGTTTTCAATGTAGAGAACATGTGACAGGAACGGAACTATTGTATCACATGGCATGGATGGATGGATGGATGGATGGATGGATGGATGGATAGATAGATAGATAGATAGATAGATAGATAGATAGATAGATAGATAGATAGATAGATAGATAGATAGATAGATAGAAAAGAAAACACTTTTGCCTGTTAAGTTTTTAAAACTTACCCTAACAGTCCTTTAGCGTTGAGATGTTACCACTGTGGCGGATCCGTGAGAAAGGACTCGCCTGTACAAGTCATTGTTTTTTAATTGGTGGCGGACTGGAGTTTATGGAAATGAGCGTTGACATCAGTCTTAAAAACCTACGGCGATAAAGGAGGAGTGCAGGGGTACATTCCGTGTCTTTGCCCGTTCAGTTTCCTTAGTCAAGTTCAATAGCGTATCTCAACTCATTCAGCCTGTGACGGCAATTTGTCATGCTAGTCGCGTAACTACGGTCGAGTTTGGCGGGGGGAAACACTGGCCGACTGAACAGTCTAGCTTATTGAATTTGTTTAAGAAATATTTATAGAATGTTAAATACAGTTAATTATTCTGGTTGTTTTGTATTTTTCCCACAAGTCATTTTCTCAAAGTGTGGAACCTACCTAAGGAGGCGTCTGCGATACCATAAAACCGCGTCGTTACAAACGTAACCCACATATAACAAGTTGTCTAACTCATATTAATCATAATAGGCCTGTTTACAAACATGTAACTTTCTTCCTTAAACATGTTGTTCATAGTGTTTTTTAATTTATTAGACTGACAAACGGAATTTATTAGAAAGACAAACTTATTTTACAAACCTCATGTTATGGTTTGCCTTTAACTTGTCTTATTTTTGTCCTTTGTTCACAGACTAATGTAACCTAAATATCAAGCCGTCAAGTTTTGAATGCAGCATCCTATACTGATTGTCCATATTTTGTATTACTGTCCTATGCCTCTCTATAATATGTATGCAATTAATAATATAATAGCATTATCTTAGCAGCCATTGGCTCTTAGGAAAAGGATCACGTTTTGAATGAGTGCAAATGGGGCGTGTCCACTGTCTGCACGCCTTATACTCATATGCATATATTCAAATAACGCGTGACCGATATGCATAGACATTCAACAATAGACGCTGACTTCCTCTAGCCCTTTAGTCCCCGTTCTTCTCTCTGGGCACCGAGCATTGAGAGGAGAAACCCACGCGATGCATTTCGTTTGTGAACTGCATAATGGCTTTTGTTCTGGTTGCTCATGGGTGGCCATAAAAGTGTATATACTGTATATAAGAAGAAACATTAAAAATGTGTGTGAAAACCAGTTGTCACAGCTTGCTCGCGAGATTAGAATTTACATGAAATGTTTCCCATATAAAGGTTCAGATCTTGTTTTTCTTTAGTACCAAAGCCGAGGCCGCCCAGACATTAAACCAGTTTCAATCAACTGTGTTGCTTATTTTCACCATATACCACCAAATGAGTATTTATTAAGTCTTTGAAAGAATTCCACTATACTATTGTCAGGTCTTTAGGAGCATACAGATGCCAACACAGATGCCTGAAGTAGTAAAACATGACTGAAGAGGTCTCTAACAACCCTTAGCTAATATCATGCATCTTCATCACAACTAATTATGCATGCACTATAATCAACTGATGTAAAGAGACTGTAGATCTGGAGGTCAGGAAGAAGGAAGGCTTCAAAATAAGTGCTGGAGATTGTCGATATGTATGAATTTCAGGGGAAAAGTGTTCTTGACATGTAAATAAAATAGAGATGTCCAGCTATATGACAGAGCTGGTCACAGAAGGAGAGGGCAGTGTGGCAGACAGTGTCACCTCTGAAGGAGAGAGTGGTGTGACGGAGACAGTCACATCATGAAGAAGGGGGTGTTGTGAAGGAGACCACTGCTGAGGAGGTAAATGTGTTTAGACTGGCATGGTCACTGAGCTGCCTCTTAGTTCTAGTGGTCAGGATATACTTTAGCTTACACACAGGACTTGGTATGGTCACTGCCTTAGCTACAGATATCAATGATTATTGTACCTGATGCAAACCAAAGACCGCCTTTGAATTGCTTACTTATTTTACTACAGAATAAAGTACAAAAATGCTCAAATAACACCAGAAAGGAGTGTCTTAAAAGGGGTAAATGTCAGGTGGCAGAGGCCCCCCTACTGGTGTTTTCCGATTGCAGCAGCAGCAAGTACGGGCTATTTGTTATTGTTGTCATGGTTTTGATTATGTTGTCCATGCCTTCCTCGGGTGGCGGCCATCATCAGTTAGCTCACCACCTGAGGATATTTTAATGTAACACTTTGCTACATGTCACAGTGTTTTATATTACTCACATATTTATTTCTATATGAATGCAGACTGAATAAATGAGAAAGTGGAGCTCATTTATCATATTCGTTATTTATAAGAAAATGACAAAACAAAATTATCTAACAGAATTATCTATATTTTCAACAGACTGATTCAAGTAAAATTCCCAGTCCTGTACATACAATAATTCCAATACCACGCAATCCCTCTATGACTGTTTAAACGCACTTTACACCTTGGTCCAGCAGAGCGTCTTCCTTGTTCTAACATTTATTTCTGATTTAGTTATAAAGCTGAATCAGCTGTGTTACAACACTGAAAGCACCAAACTGTAGAGCATTGCAGCCTTCAATTATATAAGAAGTTTAAGTCAGAGACGTAACACAGTAGTGGTGCTACACTGTAGTAGTGGTTATCCCACTGTAATGTCAATTAAACATACCAAGCAGTTATGATCTTGTGGCCATGTTCATAATCCTTATTATCCTCTTATCCAGACTGACTTACTGGAAAATAGCATGTTCTTATGCAAAGTAGCCTACATATAAGCCAGAGTGTGAAGTTACTGTCAAGCTGAGTCTGTGGCACTCAAGAGGACTCCACAAAGGTTCACAGAGATAGTACTTGTTTGGAAGTGTTATATTTGTTATATCATTTATGTGGGTTTTTTGTTTATTTGTTTGTTGTGAAGAGGTACGAGTGTTGGGGAAAGTTCATTCTACAACCTGAGTATTAATACAGAGAGCTTCTTTAGTAATAACAGCATTGAGGTTTCGACATAGACAGCCTTCTTACCTATCTTTGGAATTCATTTAGGAAAAGTTAGCCAAGACCAGTCACAGACGGCTAGAGGCACCATTGTTTTGTTTGTCTCACTATGGTGCCCTAGAGTATACACTGAAAATATGATCGAAGAGGAATGAGATTATAATGGTTTTCTTTGAAATTAAGAAGCCACATCATAGGTCAAATATGTAGTCGCCATTTGCGCATATTACTTAGCGTAATATTATTACGCTAATTAAGTAGCGTCTTGAAACATACAAGACGAAGTTGTAGTGGTATAAATGCTGTCTGGATTTAAAGAACGTTCACACAACGTAAACACTAAGATAACCAATGTAAATTCTGTTCTCCTGTAGTATTTGCCTTTAGTCCGAGAAACATAACCACTTCCTGAGACATTGCACCTTGGAGATACAGTTACTTGCTCGTTGCGTGACTATTTCTGTCCTCGAGCACCCTACAGTTTCTTCCTAAGCCAATGAAATAATTGGTGCACGTCTTTGGACCAATCAAATCTCAGATGTCATGCCGTTCCCCAATCCG
Organism: Sternarchorhynchus goeldii; assembly: GCA_028565775.1. Classification (NCBI taxonomy): domain Eukaryota; kingdom Metazoa; phylum Chordata; class Actinopteri; order Gymnotiformes; family Apteronotidae; genus Sternarchorhynchus; species Sternarchorhynchus goeldii. The sequence continues at coordinate 3,857,736 of JAOXYF010000025.1, forward strand.
GACAAGCGTAGGTCACAAATGTCATTCAAAATACTCCTTCAGCTGTTCAAATACCACGAGTGTACTGCTGTGTATGGGGACCCGCTGATACTTTAAAAAATATTTAAACGACAATGGTGAGTGCATCTCTGGCAAAAAAAATCTTACTGACTTTTTCGCTTTGTGTTTTGATTTTTACTCGTCACATCCTTGGAGAAGTGATCTTGCTTTAACATCGCTGCTTATGCTATGTTAGCTAGCATTATTAGCTTGCAAGTTACCGAAGATAGACGTTTTACCGAACGCAACTTGTTAGCTAGCTGACTGAGTGAACAACTTAGCTAGTCAACGAACTATTTCAATATAAAAAGGCGATTCACTCGCGATAGTAGCAGACTAAAAGGCACTGAATCAGCTTGAAAATCCCTGTTGGGCATAGTCGTTATTCTTCGTAACACAAACATAGCTAGCTAGTTAGCTAGCTAGCATAGCAAAAGAAGAGTGGTTATTTCTTCGGTTTCTCAAGTTAGCTTTGCTAGCATTTCTTGCTCTGCTAATATTCACACATGGCCCCGCAGTCCACCACTTGCTCTTTACTTTTAAACTATGGCCCCGAGCGTGCGCTTGTATGACAGCGCAGTCCTGTCTGCTTCCTAGACTCAAAACTGCGGAAAAACACTGACGTCCAAAAAAGGCTGTTATAGATAATCACAATTAGATAACCGGCTGTTAATATACAAGACGAAGATCTGTCAGAAGCTTTTAATTCACTGGAGAATGCGGGGCCATGTGTGAATGATATGGACTATTTGCACTCATTAAATTCTAATGTGAATCAAGATGGGTACTATAAACATATCGGTCCCATCTCGTGCAGGCGCTGATGGGAGTTCAGTTGGTGGTCAGCTTGCTGGCAGTCAGCATAATGCAGAAAATGGCTCCACATTACTCCTTTGCTCGCTGGCTCTTATGCAGTGGCAGGTGAGTGTCAGAGCTTGTGGACAAGTCTCATTCAAAGTGTCTTCATCACAACTATTGATTGTGTTTTCCCCCTTTTTTCCCTTCCTTTTTCCAGACTCTTAAGGTTCAAACATCCTTCTGAGGGAGAACTCTGTGCTTTAGCAGGCAAACAGATGCCCAGCAAGACCAGCAGAAGAGACAGGTATGAGCTGCTTCATAGTGAGTTGTTTTGATGTGACTGAAGGTTACGGACACGTGACTGTCTTCCTGTCGGCTCTGCTTTTCTAACTTGAGCTGTTTTTCAAGGAGGCAGAATGGCCATGGGGAGCCAAAGCCACTTACAGTTCCAAAGGATATTGATCTTCATTTGGAAAGCACACCTGTGAATGTTTTAGATGCTCTAGGTAAGAATGCATTCAGCTTTGCAAGAACCCATCATGTGAACACGCGACGACTTCTGCCTCCCGTCTGCATCTCTCTGCTCGTGTCGATTTGTTTGCACAGTCCTGCGCTTCTTCGTCGAGTATCAGTGGTTGATTGACTTCGCAGTATATGCAGTCGGCATCTACCTCTTCACAGAGGGCTACTATTCTGTTGTGGATGCCAGTAAGGAGGTCAACATTGGTGCCATCTGGTGTGTCCTGACTGTATTCTTCTGCCTGTATCCTTCAGTCTTTTCTTTCAGTCATGTATTTGTCATTGTGAAGAAATCTGGGGATGTTTGTAGTAGTTATAAGCTATTCTGTCAGGCAACTATGATGCAAATCTTAAATGAATCCATTTTAAAGCAGACACTCTACTATAAACGGTTGAATTTTAACTTAAAACAGTCAAGTCTTATTTTTTAATGCTTGTTTCTTGTTGTGAGACTGTTGCTGTTCGCCCCGTGTCTTGTAATCCTTGACTTCAGTTCTCAGGAGGACACTGCACACACTCATGAGCCACTACTTCCGCTCTGATGAGGGTGGCGAGCGCTCTGTGTGCTTGGCGTTTGGCTTCCTCTCTCTACTCCTGGCCATGCTGGTTCTAGTGGTGAGGGAGGACTATCTGGAGTTCGGCCTGGAGCCTGGTAAGCCGTTGGGCCCTTTCTATAAGGTGGAGGTGTTCCTTTGCCATTGACCTTAAAAGTCAATTACTAATATTTCAGGTTTCGTCAGTGTGTTTGAAAACTTTGAAGCATTTGCCAAACAACAGGGCTTTGAGTGGTCGTAAGTTTTTTCCAGCTAACTTTTTTAACCTTTTGTATCTCTCACATACTTGGGCACATACCAATAAGTTGTTTTTGTTACTGTTTAAGAGTTCCTTTCACCAAACTGGGGGTGAAGTTGGGCTTGGCTCTCGTTTGTGCCGTCCTTGGAGCTCTGCTTGCTTTCCCTGGTCTTCGCTTGGCCCAGACGCACTTGGATGCCGTGCAGATGAATGCTGATCGGCGCATCATTCAGTACGAACCTCTACCTGTTACTTTTGTGTCTGGTAGTATTGCCCAAGTGATGCAGGCCTATAAAAGCGCTGATACTTTTATTTTCCGATTTTTGCCCAGAATCCTCCTGCACATCAGTTTCCTGTCCCCACTGGTTGTTGTTGTACTGTGGGTCAAACCTCTGGCTCGTGACTTCCTAGGAAACGCTCCGATGGGGAAGCAGTCAGTCACCCTGTAAGTGTGTACTGAGGCTTTCATTCTGCTTGGCACATATTAAACTGGCTTCTGACCAGTGAGATTTTCAGAGGCCCAGTGCTACGCCCATCCAGCACAAGCGATCCGTCCACCACATCCCACCTCAGCATTGCCCTGTGTGTGTGTGTGTGTGTTATTCAGGCTCTGTAGTTCAGCCTTTGACTCCATGCGGCTGTGGGTGATCGTGGGCTTGTGCGCACTGAGGCTGCTGCTCACCCGCCTCCATCTGCAGGCCTACCTCAACCTCGCCCCCAAATGGGTGGAGCAGATGAAGAAAGAAGCAGGGCGTATTGCTGCTATTGATATTCAAAGAAAGGCAAGAGGCAACTGTTTTGCTGAATCTGAATTATTTGCTGTCTCTGTAAAACCCTTCTAACTGTACAACAAAATACACCTTGATCCCTGTTTGATTCAGCTAGTTCCCTCATTTTTCAGTTGACCTATATTCAGTTGTCAGGCTGAAGTCGTGTTACCTGAAATTTAAGTTTTTGCCTGGTTTGCCAGGTGTTTTGGTTTGCAAAGGTTAGTCTTTCTATCTTAGGCATTCATATCTGACAGCAGCAATGCATCTCATAGTACTGTTTGTTGTCAGAAATCCTAGAAGTTTAGAAACAGGCAGTCTCTCTCATGGACATGGGCCTCTGTTTGGTCGCGTTGCTTTCTCATGTCCTCTGTTTCTGCAGGTGACCCGTGTGTACTGCTATCTGACTGTAGTCACTCTACAGTACCTCATTCCAGTTTTTCTAGTGCTCTTCTCAACCCTGGCCCTCAAGGCTTTAGGTACCGTCACTCTCTTAAAGACCCTTGGGTATCTGCATAGTGCCAATGTCTAAAGACTTTGCTTGGTTAGTCTCTGCTACTTAAAAACATTCACTGGGCGTCGTTAAGAGTCCAGCTTGCTAGATCTCAAGTTTGTCATTTTGTAAAGCGATCCACGTGAAGTCATGCTACTTACGCGAATGTCTCACCCTCCTCCGCCCAGGTGATTACTCCTGGGGGTTGGGTGCTGAGACTCCCAGCATCACCCCTGCACCAGTCCTCCCTACCGCACCTCCGCCGCCCCCTGCGCTAGAAGATGAGGACGATCTAGAGGATATGGAGGAAGATATTCAGGCAACCGTAGCTCACTTATCCGAGGCTTTCAACGCCTTGCGCGCCATCCTCACGCCGCTCTTCTTCAGGGGGCTCTTCGCCTTCCTCACCTGGTGGGTGGCTGCCTGCCAGCTCATCAGCAGCATGTTTGGCATCTATTTCCACCAGTACCTCATGCAGAGCTGAGGAGCGCCCCCTAGTGGCGGCCTGGCGTACCGCGGCCATGCCCTCAAGCTGTCATGCCACCTGGAGCGGGTGGCTGAGCTCTGGCGCGTCAGTGCAGGGCGGGCAGGCCTATTTTATGCCCACTCAAGATCAACTCTGACTGTTAGATCTCGACGGCTGATGATGTTTTGGGTCACAGGGAATGTTAAAGCAGAGCTGCTTGTCTGCTACCAAACGTTTTGTCATTTTAATTTCTGCACCCTTACATGGAAGAATTGTGTGAGTTTGTCGTGCAAACAACCTTGAATCGAATAGAGAAGCAGGAGAAAGGATGTTTATAAATGTATTTTCTTAATAATCATTTTCCTGTTGAAACATTTTAGAATCATATCCTGAAAAAATCTTATACCAAAAAATAAATCGTTCTATTACAAATCGAGTAATTTAATTGATTACAGTCTTCACCTTTATCGGGCTGGTAGTGGCACGTGCTGTGATGCTGAGGCAACTCAGGGATGGGAAGTTAGTAACCAGATTTCCACTACTGGAATGACACAAATTACAAACGGCTTACTTTAAATACTCTATCTTGAATGAAATACTCTGAAGTCTTTAAAGTTAAATGTAGCTATGCCCAGTCACTCCTATTTCATACAGTGCAAATGCTGGTGTATTAAAGCTTTTGATCTTTTCGTGGTGTTTCTTTTTCTGCCGCATTACACCTTTTAACGATGGCAAACAGGGCATGCAGTCACTGTGTAGAAGGTCTGAATGATGTTGGTTTATCCTAAACGGTTCTGATTTATTTTATTTGTCTTGTGCCACTTACCAGTTTCACTCGTTAATTTAGAAGATTTGTGAAAAGCGACTGCAAATGATTAAGAATGTTGTGCTGTTTTTACTGTGACTGAAGTGCATGGAGAGACTGTTTAACTGGGACTGTGTGTCATTAAAATCCAAAATACCTCAGGAGCACTTAAGCATTGTTTTCTCATCACCCTGTAACACAATTACAAAAAGAGCAAATATATTGCATCGCATTGCACTCTGCATCTGATGATATACACTAGCAATCATACCTTTTTTCTTCATAGGTTTACATAAAGCAGCACTTGTCCAACCCATAATTCTTGCTTTGTTGTGAGATTTCATTGCACCAAGATGAGTTATGCTATCATGGTTTCTTTTTCCTAGTTAATATAACCCTTCTGTTTCATGACCAGGACCGATGGATGAGAAAGTGCTTCTAGGGTTTTGAGTGTGCGTTTTGTTCTTGCGTGCACACGAATGTTGCTGGCACTAGACAGCAGCTCTCAACCATCGGGGTGGTTAGAAACATCACTGTCGTGCCGAGCTCTGTGTGTTGTATCGGCCCGGTCCTGCAGGGCATTTGTCTGAAAAACAACATGATTTATGTGGGATGATATCTGACTTCCACACAGAAACAGATTGGACGCAGTGGAGGGTCAGATGGTCACATGTCTGAGCTTTTTATTAGCCGGGTGAGCATCACTTCGGCCATTTTGAACACAGGAAGATGGCTGGGGACCCCCGACTGCCTTAGGCAATTTTGGTTCATGATAAACCAATCACCTGCTTTGAGGTTGATTTTCTGCACAAAAGAAAGTTGTTTAATGATTATAATTTCCCTTGTTCTAGGAGATACGTATTTATGTATACATTTATAATTAGAATTTTACGAATCAGTACCAAAATGACCAAAATGAGTAATGTAGGTTGATTTATTGCTTCTGTGAGAATGACAGAAATAAACCTTTTTTTGTGTAAGTCAGTCATAAGAATCAGACAGAACCTCCTTCACACATCAGTATGTGTCGTGTCTGGGAAGAGTGTGTGTGGCGTGATGAAGCGGAAGGCGACAGCATTGACGCGTCTATATAATCGCATTCATTATGAACATCTGCTAGGAGGCCAAGCTCTGCTCTACTGCAGCCATTACTGTTGCTATAGGGACCAGACTGAGGCCTATTGAGACCACGGCCCCCGCAGACAAGTTGTCGGCCCTTGGGGACCCGCCCAGACGTGACCCTTCATACACCCATCCTCACCCTTCACGCTACACGCCCCCCCTCCCCTCTCCTTTCCCAGCTGAAGAAATATGGCGGGGGTGTTAATGAGACACAGTACGGCTGAATTCGTACTGGTTCCCTGTTTCTGAAGCCTGTGGTTGGACGTGTGTACAGTAGAGCTGAGATGAACGTATTGCTTTTGGGACTGTGGGTTTCACGGAGCAGCTTGTTATATGTGGGGCGTGTCATGTGTTCCCGCGCTGATTCTGATCAAAATATGGTAATGTGTCGACAGTGTGATGGTTACAGATTTGACAGTGTGTAGGTATCTGTGTGAAAAAACACAGATATCACTCTGCCTGAGACTCCGTTTGAGGCTCCAGGCGGAATGTACTGTGCCTGCGTTCTCTTCTCAGGCTGTTCAGGATTTTGAGGGGCATGTCTTTTTTTTTTTTTTTTTACCCTTTCTCATATCGAACTGGTATTAAAAACCGAATAATCTGTGACATTCCCGGAGTGTACTTAATCAGGTTCTCTACAGTACGCCTACTTCCAAATGGACTCAGTAGGTGGACACTGATCAGTTTAAAACATTCCGACTGCTTTAGAAATGTCACCGCTGAAATACGGCGCGTCTTCCACGGCTGGAAATAGCTTACGCTCATGTCACTTCTTCTGCTGTTCGTGCTCTGCGTCTCTATATAGCAATGAACTCGGCCGTTTCAAAAATAACCCGGGTGTAATGAAGAAAAAAAAATGCAAACTCTCGCAGGAGCATCTCACGTGCTTATGTACAAAAGTCAGATGAGTGTCCCACCAAACGAATAAATGAGCAAAACTTTAATCTTTACAAAATGGAAATAGTCCATACAAGGAGTCACAGTTGCAAGTGCCGTGGGTTTGAAAGTAACAAATATTGTGTCATTTGCTGACCTCTTGTGGACAATGCCATGAACAAGCTGCGCTGGGCGTATGCTCCTCAGCATACGCCGTACAAATGATTTAAACAAACAGACGGAAAACATAAATAATTAGATTTGCTAAACGATTAACACAGAAGACAGAAGTAGTATGCTAAAGGTTATGTAAGTAATAACTTTTCTGCAGTCAACAAAACCGCGTTTGTCAGAGTATGTAAATATGTAAAAATAACGCAGAGATATAAAAAGAATAACTGATCTAGGAAGTCAGAAATATATGTACAGTGCATTTTAAATAGATTACAGGAGCAGAATGCAGCTGATATCAATTAATTGTATAACTAATTCAGCGCAATCATATTTTATTTTCTTTGAGCATTCAAGAATTCTATGCTCCAAAATCAATTACAAATTATTAAATTGTAAAAATATCAATTTATACACCAGTTGTTATGCAGTACTTTGATCTAACAATTAAAAAAAAATCTTCATAGTACATTTGTCATTTAAAGCCGCATTACAGACTTGGTTAAAAAGCCTGGAGCGTTTCCTGAGAATGTTTTAAGGCTGGTCATTTTTAGAAAATCAGATGCCTCCAAAAATAATAAAGGGAATCCTGAACTGCTGAAAGCGTTCTGATGTTGCTAAGGGTGACGTGAGCAGGATTATCATGATCACACACTTCACTGGATGCTACCACTTACTGATTTCCATTTAAACTGATTTCCATTTACACTGATTTCCATTTAAACTGATTTCCATTTACACCAGATTTCCAGCTCAGGTTTGAAATTCAGTGAGGAGGCTGGTCAATAATGAGTGTCCACAAATGTGGCTCTTGAATTGATTTTCGGATTTAAAAGACAAAGTGCTCAGGACACTTAAGTTCAAGGACTAAAGGCAGAAATGTCTGAAGGTATAAGCTGTAGAAAAAGAGGCCTTTCCAAATGGGAACAGGAAACACTTATGTTGGTTGATATGATCTCACTTTTAAAACAAGAAAAAATCGTTACCATTTTTTAACACAACTGGTTTAATGTGGCTTGGTGTTCCATCACACAAACTGAGACACTGTGTACAAAGGGTCTTCAGCTCTTTTAAGAGATGTGAATCAAACTTCTGGTCCATGGTGTGCTAGTGTATGGAGAGCTCTAAAAAGGCATGGAGCTTTGGGACTGACGGTTATCTTGGCCAGCCATCACTAATCTCCATCTGCTTCAGGGGCAGGTCATCTGTCTTCTCCCCAGAGTTTCGCACTGCGCCGTGGGGAGCTGTGTAGCCCCCTTTCTGAACATCTTCCCTGTCCATAGCCACGTATGATTCTGCAGGGGGCCGGTTTGTAAAGTTGGGGTCATCCATTGGTGAATGCAGCCCGGTGTGATGAGCAGGGGGTGTGGCTGGGGAATGTATGTGGTCAGGTGATGTGCGCTCTGATTTGATGCTCAGGTTGAGGGAGGAGTGAGGTGGGGTGGAGGGTGAGGAGCCTTGAGAAGGATATGAGCAGCCTCCACCTGACGATGTTCTATATATAGAGACGACAACAAAAAACAAAACAAAACAAACACACACACAAACACACACAATATAGCACTTACAAAAGGAGTATATCCAGAATGATGAGAAACAGAATATTTCTAAATATAGATATACTGTTTCAGGCACATACGTTGAAATTTAGCTCAAAGGTCAGGTTGTAAAACAAATAATACAATTTCCCTTCCTCCATCAAATACATGAATAAATAAATCAATCAATCAAGAGTAAGAGGTTCTCTCACCCTGGGTTGATCACAGATTGCTGTTGGGCTTGGTGTGCGAGAGGCTGCCAGTTACGCTGAAAGCCCATCGTGTATCCTGGGTGGCAGTACTCTGCAGAGAGAGCCTTTAACATTAAGTTTTTTATCCCAATTCAGGAATGGTGGGAAATGAACACATTTAGGCATTTACCTGAGGATCCATAATTCCCTAAAGTGTGACCAAGCAAGCCAGGCTTTCCCATGGCCACCACGTGACTACCAGAGTGCATACTCTGATACAATGCTCTCTAAATCACAGAGAAAATACAGTGCTTGATGATAACAGTCAGTAATGCATTACACACAAGGCTTACGTAACATTACTAAAACTAATGTAATCAGTTGTAACTTTATTAATAATAATCCAATGAAGTATCAAGTTCTTGCTAATAACATCATAAGAGCCTAATTTGGTAGAGGCACAGCTGTCAATTAACTGTCAAAATTACATTTTAAAACAGATAAAAATGGTCCAAGCAGGCATTTTGTTAATGTTACAGAGGAAAGCCACTGAGATGTGGGTTTGATCTGCAAATTATGAATAAAAATATCATGTTTACATATTTATTATCCATTTTAAAGTAAACCTTTATCTACTTAGTTTATTTGTACTTTGCAAAAAAAGATCACTCATTAACGGATGCCAGTGTAATGAATAGTGAATACTCTTGTAGAATATCTCACAGCATTGGTCACATTGTTGCGGGATCCACCCAGTCCTGGGTGGGGCTCAACACGTCGGCCATCATTGGCCAGACTCAGTGGGGCCGGAGTCTTCATTTCCAGGTTTCTGCTCAGGTTGCCATGAGAGAACATCGAGTAGCCAATACCTTCAGCAACATTTGGGAAGTGAAAACAAGATGTGGGTGAAATTCTTTTTCACTTATCCACCCTCTATCTCAGTTTCTCTCAAGCTCTCCCTCTCTCTGTCTGAAAGAAGAAGTTTTAATCCAGCTGATCTTCTGTTCAGTATCTACTTGTGACATCTATCTATGCAGTGGTAGCTACAAACAAAAAGTATCAGTTATACCCTATATGCTATCACTACAGATACTCACCATTAACTTCATGCATATAATTTTTTTAATGAATGTAAATTCATCTCTATAAAATTGTTGTGTACACATTTATGTCAAAGGTCCAGTCGTTGTCAAAGGTATTGCTAACCACATTCCAAACATAGCGCTCGAGCTGAGCTGAGCTAGAGCTGAGAACAGGAGTCTCACCACATGGCCTGGTTGGCTGGTTTGATTCCGATTCCTGTGCATAACTACTAATAGCTGTACTGGGGCTGAAGCTGAGGTTGGTCTCAAGGTGTCCAGCAGGTGCAATGTTCTGCTCAGAAACCACAGCTCTGCCTTCAGCAACTGCTTCACATGTGATCATGAGTGTATGCATGACTGTGGTGTATGTATGTGTGTGTGTGTGTGTGTGTGTGTGTGTGTGTGTGTGTGTGAAGGGGGGGCAGTTTCATGTACCAGTATTTCCTGTGTGCAATGTTCTACAACACTAAGTTACTCTTGGAATAAGTTCCTAAACCCCAACTTGTAGACAGTGTTCAAATAAGAAGGCCAGAAATACTATGGATTAAATATATAGGATTACAAAAGAACAGATTTCAAAAAATTAGTTCAATCTAACTGATTGAAACCTATTTTCACATATTCATATTAACTGCCCACCACCAGAAAGAGTACAACTAAATAGATAAACCTGCATAAATCACACCTACCCGTGTGAGAGCCCAGAGCTGCGTGTGCGTTGGCCGCGGCTACTGCAGAGCCAGACCTGGAGCCGAGGGTTTTGAAGGGCAGTGGTCGGTTCGACCCCAGGGCGGGGTTGGACGTGCTAGCGTAGCCGTTCTCAGAGCCCAACAGGAGGTGAGTCTCCGGAGGGGTCACAGAGGCCGTCTGTGAGGAAGGGAAAGGCTGCGTAAGGGCACTCACACACTGGCCTGTGCCACCCAGAACCCACACGGCCCTGGCACAGGCCAGTCACCAAATCACATTACAAACTCCAAGCAAACTAATTTCTCTGCAAAACATGTCACTCTTGCATACATTTAAAAAAACCCCAAACAAACGTGTGTTTAAAAAAGGCATCTATAGCTTTGCTTTTATTTAAACATGAAAATTATCATTGCTTAAGCTATGGTGCATTACACAACACCTATTTAAAAACAATGTCTCTAGTTTTGAATAAAATCTATTACACATTTGTGTTGGGTTAAATGACAATGATCTTAATATGAGACAATCATAAAACAAAGAAAGGGAAATAACTATGAAATGGTAACTATATAATTTATTTAGACAGCCAATTCTGAGAAGAGACTTTCTGACCAGGCTGTTAATGAACGTAGCACCTCTGGACTTTGAGGAGAACCTGGGAAATGTCGGAAAACACTGACGTAGTAACGTTGCCGAGTGACGGAGAGATCCATGCCCTCGCTGTACTTCTCTGGGCCTGTCTGCATGTTGTCCTCATGATCGATCTCAGCACCATCTAATCCCAGCCCTTTCCTGCGTAGAGTCTGCAGATGCAACCGAACATCAGTGTAAAGGTGGGGACAGAGAGAGATGAACAAAACAGCTATACAGAAAACCTTTAACAGCACGCTGTTATATAATTCTCTCAAATATATACACTATATGTATGAAAAAAGTATCTTGAACACAGATGCATTTTATGTCATTAACAAATCATATAATTAGGCAACCACTTACTGAAAATTGCCAGATAACACAGACATACAGATGATTTTGTATCTATCATACAGTAGGCTATAGACCATTCTTTTGTTTAATTAGCTCTCTTGGCTAGTCACGTCAGTCCGGTAGATGTAGCATGAATGTGTTCCGAGAGGACAAGAGGCGGGAGCAGGGCGTACCTCCAGGATGTCGGTGTTGGTGCGGCTCTCATGGGGCTCGCTGTACTCGGTGTACTTGAGCAGGACCTTGTCCATGTCTGTGCTGGCGTACTGGAAGAGGCGGTTGGTGCTGTTGAAGATGATGAGGGCGATCTCACAGTCGCACAGCACGCTCAGCTCGTAGGCCTTCTTCATCAGGCCGAACTTTCGCTTGGTGAATGTTACCTAAAAAATTAAAGAAAGGAACAAACTGCAGTCTACTGTTGTGGGAGGGGACGGAGGTTCTGTGATCAGAGTTGACCAGTCTCACCTCCTCAGACAGAGCTGTGCCAGACCTCGGCATTCCCCAAATGCCACAAAACAATCAAAAAGATTCCCTTCACTCATTATACTTATTAATATGACTGTAAAAATTCCGAATCTGGGCCAAGAAGGGCATGACAAACGTGAGAACACCCTTTAGGGGGGGAATCTGTTAACAGTCTTGTCTAGTAAATCCAGTCTTGGAGAAGTACTGTTTCATAGCTTCTATGCCCTGACACATTTTCCTGATTTAGTTCATCAGCTAATTTCTTAATGAGCTACATGCGCTGAAGCAGAAGGAAACCTGAAGGCGTACTATATAGTATATTTCGATGATGGGAACAGAGAACCAGCATTTTGGTACCAGATCTGTCAGTGACACACATCCTCAGAGCCCCAGCAGACCAGGAGAGGAAGATAATAGCAGTTGTGTCCACCATGGCTAATCACTGACCAGTTTGTAGCCTTCATAAGAAAAGGAAGAGTGGCAGAACTGTACCTGACGATTCCGCTGGTCAAGAATACGGGAGATCTGTATTTTCTTTCTTCCCATAATGTTGCTTTAGCTCTTCACAAATAATTCTGTAAATAAATAAACAAACAAATAATACCCCAAAAGCTCAATTCACATGTTAAATATAAGATACTAAAGCTCACGTTCTTAAGTATACACTATATTTCAAATACGTTTTAATACAGACAAACACGTTCATGAAACCGTAGTCGTATTTCTTTGCTTTGGTTCAGTAATACAGGTACTAGCTATACAGCAGACCAAAGAATTTGAAAAACTACAGTATTACTTCAACATTACGTAGATACACTTTTCTTTGACACGCAATCACTCTCTGAGTCAAATGTGACGCAAACCAATGTGACATAAATCTGATGGGAAATGGTGTGTGCTTTGTCATGATGTAACAGGTCCCATCACAACGCCCCCTCCCCCTTCCCACTACAAATGGGTGTTTATTTATACCCCTGGGAAGCAGTGGGGGCTAAAGTTAGTGCAGGCTAGCGCCCCCACACTGTCTGAGTTGCCCCAGGGTGAGTGTGAACACTTCCACTGGACATGAGTTAAAAATATGGCCTCTCCATTTAAAGGTAGACTTCAGAAAACATAATAATAATAGTATGTCTAAGTGTGGGTAGCGGTTCTGTACGCCCCCTGTTCTCCCATGAGCAGCACGTACAAAAACAGTGGATCTGACGGAGAAAGAGAGTAATGACACACATTAGTTTGTACATTGAGGGCAATATTAGTGTAGATCTGTCAGGTACAGAGTCCCAGAAAATGCATCAGCTCCAACACAGCTGACTGTATAATGAAGAGTTTAAAGTCTTGTTGAGAAAGTTCGTTTCTTTCTCTCTGTCTCTTTCTCTCTGTCTTTCTCTCTCTCTCGTGTCAGCTTGAATAATAAATGCAGATTCTTGAATGCCCTTTCAATTGGTACCAGTGAGGTAACATGTCTAACCTAACAGGATCTCTAAAATGATAAGTTCCTCTTATATATTCAGTGAAACATCATAATACCAGAGTGTCACTGCAGACTCCATTTTGGACCACTTAAAAAGGAGCATATATTGTTTGTTACTATGTTTCTGCTTCCAGAGGACACTGACCCTGGTATTGCTCTTTAGAGAGAAGTTTTCTACTGATGCAAAAGCCCCAGGGAGCCCCCCCCCCAATATTAGACATGTTTGACCTTGCCTATTTTTAGGCCCTCTAACCCAATAGTAAGCGGACAGTGCCATGGTTCCCATGATCCAGCATTGCCCGCTGCCCTCTCGCCCACGCCTGGCACCCAGGCCTATGAGCAACTCATAGGGAATCCAAAGATCGTTGCCATTATTACCTTATAAAGAAGATGTTTGGTAGAGCCATGTGGGACTCAAAAATGCACACCTACTAACTTCACAGGTGACCATGTGTTTACACTGGACAGTTGGTCTGCGCAGATATGAATAGAAATGTGGGGAAGTGGTGTTTGCATCAAGAGATCTCTATCATAGCAATCCACCTCTGACGCTATGTTTGAACCCTAAAGTTCCTCATATTTTTAATGCAGCTACAAAAGTGAAAATCAAGGCTATATGTCGACTCCTGTACAAGAATGAGTGAATGTATAGCCTGGATGGATTCATATATGACTTAAAAAAATATGCTCTGCTCTTAAACATTTCAATAACCATCAATTTCACGTCCAATCCAACCAAAGTGGGTTTACATGACATCCCTCAAATGTCTCATACACAAGCAACAGTACTAAAATAAACTACATGCATAAACATTATTTTAATGTATATATTATATAAATATTACTATTAATCAGCATAATTATTATATTGTTTACATTCTTAACATATGTAAACATACTAATTAAAGGAATAATCAGTTCTTTTTGTTCAGTAAACCATGTAAATGTATGTAAAACTGTATTAACTAAGTTAGGCGTTTAGCTTCAAGCCCCCTTTTTGACTACAAAATGTGTCAGAATTCAAAATACTAGTTTAGCTAAAAATATATTAAATTTACTAAAATATTTTACTATCCATTTTGATATTATAACCAGGGAGAAATGGTTGGTTTTAACATTGTGTGACCGTAAAGATCTAATCACAACGACATCGTTGACACCTCATTATGGTCGTCTAGACTTATGACATGTTGTGGGAATAGAACTAAAGAACAAAACTAATCCAAGGTTTTGTGATGATTTGTAGAAACAGTTGATAATAGGTTGGAAGACCTCAACCAAAAGAGGCCTAAACAGTACTGCAGGAGAGCTCTGCTCTGTCTACATCTACAATTATTGCACCTCGGCTTTACCCATAGCTCAAGCCCTTAACCAGCTTGGCTTCCCGTGAAGGCCTCCCCTAGGCCAGCCAGTGGAAAAGGATGCTCACAACTATGGAGGAGCCTGGTTCCTCCAGAGCTCTTCTCCCACAGGAAGCAGAGGAGACTAATTGCTGGGACCCTCATAGGAGCAACACTGCCTCAGCAGTAACAACAGTTTCATCATGAGCAGTCAAGGATGCGTCTGCCTATGGCAGAAGTCACCTCAGAGGGCTTAGAGCAAAATTGTTGCAGCAGCTGATATATGGTAAATAATTATTTATGTAGAATGTTATTTAAGAAGTGGTAGATGTCGAGCAGCATAACATCAGGTTTTAGTTAAATGCAGTTATGTGTAGACATGCTTTGGTACACGGTTCAGTATTTTGCAAGGACAGGTTTGCATAATTTGGGTAATGTCTTGGACATTACTGATAAAAACGTTTTTCCAGATAGCACAAAGATGATGGTAAATAAATGATTTAAAACGAGCACACTTAAACGGCAATGTTAGATATCAAGTGCCGAACTGCATGGCTGTTCCTTGGAGGCAGTGGTGAGATAAGAAACTAAGTTTGGCCGAAAATAGAAAGAAAGACATGTATTTGCATATGAAGAGACAAACTTCCACAGAGCTGATTTAAAGTTAGGGCCAAGTGAAGCTTTGAAAAGAGCCACAGTGTCAAAGCGGGAGAACAAGACAAGCTCCTGACAATGTTCACAGAAAACCAGAGAGCTAAATCATCACACTCTCTGGCCAATATACATTAAATGTACAGTGCCATAGGGAATGACAGATGCCAATTACATCATCTGTGTGACACACGAAGGCCTGCTCTGATGTACTAGGTGTCCTTGTTGACAAAAGCTCCATAAAGATGAACTAAACTCTCATTTGTACATATTCAGTGTTAAATGTTAAATGTACGTCTCCAGAGACAGTGGACAAAGGTCATGGCACTTCTGAAACAGCTCAGACTTGAAGAAGGGAGGATCTACAGTAGAATAAGTGCATTGGGATTCCTGAGTGCTTTTAGTCAGTACAGTTTCTAGAACAACAAGCACAGACAGAATGACTGCACAAGCCTGACCTGAAAATGTTCGACAGCTGAGTCCCTGTTCTTACATCTTTGTAAAATCAGTGTTTAGTTTTCTCTGATTGTCATCAAAGATTAATACTTATTTTATATAGGTTCGCAAAGACTAAAAAAACCCTTTCTGTTATATGTCATTGTTATTTATACTCATTGTTTATATATGGGGTGAACAGATGTAATATGCACCACCAAACTGGGTGGATGTTAAAACTACAGGCACTGATCTCTGAGTCTGTACGTTACCTGAACAACTTTCAGAATCAGACTCAGTATTATTTAATTATTTGTTAATGTCCTTGGTGGTTTTTTCTGCAATAGTAAGATTTGCTTTGAATCAGCATTTCTATTATCAACCAGAAAATAAATGTACAACTGACGTATGCCCTGATATATAAATGAAAGTACCTGTGCATTACAAAGTTAGTTGACAGGTGACATATGCTCAGGTGCTTTGTCCTCTAGCAGGTGATGACTTTTGACCTAAACCGTCTTTGTCCTTTCTCATGATATTCTTTTAATGCTTTTCTTCTGGACAGGAATTTGAATAGTTTGGACACAAGTCAGAGTCTTATGAAAGTTAAAGAAATCTATTTTAAACAAGTAAATAATAAACTGTCTTTTATTTGGGTTATGTATACCGTATATGTCCAATTTACATTAACATTTACAGCATTCAACAGACGCTAACGTCCACGTCTTAAATAAGTGCTTATCTTATAGAAATACTTACATATAAATAAGGATATGAATGCATAAACATTTAATAAACATTTGTAAAATATGTTTACATGACAGCGAAATGGAAGTGCAAAAATGTTTCAAAAGGCAAAGCAGGTTATACCACGTTCAGTGATCTAATCGGTGAAAGGTTCAAATCTCGGGTGATGAAGTTTGAATCTTACCTGATTTTGAATACCTCACGTCTGCCTTTAAAGGGCTGTCAGCTGTATGTTTAATCGTCGCCGTCTGTATTACCTTCAAGTTGTGACAAGCACGATACGTTTTACATTTAATCTCCAGCTGTTGATACAGTAGCATCAGCTTTTGTAGGAATTACCATAAACCGACCCACATTATACCATTGGCTGCCTGCCACGCCACTCTCCCGCCTCTACTTTCCACTCTCGCGTTTCGGTTTGACTTTGACTGTTCTACAGAATGAATGATGTTACGCTAAACCGTTAGACTGTCATGTCGAAGTTTGATAGCTCTTTAAAAATACGTTTAAGACATATTGTACTGAATTTCCATATCTTGAGCTATGATCTCAGTAAATTACAATAGGCTTACTTTCAAAAAAGTGACGGTCCAAAATCTACATCAAAGGTTAGGACCAAAAAACAAAACTAAAAAGACAAAACAAAAACGCACACACATCACTTCTATAATTTTCTTACATAAGACTATTAAAATGGTATTCTTTGGGAAGATGTAATCTTGAAAAATGAAACGGTGTACTGACTGGCAAATTTCCCGGTTTATATCTTAATAAACATATACATCACTGTATAAGTAAAAGATACCGAAGTTAAACATTTGGCAACATTGTCCAGTTTTTGTTTGTTTGCTGTTACCATTACAGGAAAACAAAAACAATCATCATTCTAAAACAATGAAAACACATGCTTAAAAAGTCCATCTGCAAGTTTACGTTTTGTAATAATATTTAATGAAATGTAAAAAAAAACCAAGAAATAAAACCCACTTGTGGCAGATACCAAGCATAGAAAAAGGAAAGAAATATAATGTACATTTTGCTCTCCCCCCATCCCCCCTTCACATGTTTCTCTCCAGGGAGAGTCATATCATCTGATGCAAGAATCAGCAACCTCCCACCATGTCGCCTAAAAGTCCCCAAGCAACAGGCCATGTTGAGGCCTGCACTGCACATGTCTGGATTAACACCAAAGTACGGATCAACACCATATAATTCCTGACTGCAGACAGGTGACTGGGGGGGGGGGCACTGATGTTATTGATGGACCAATAGCTGTTTGCCTACCGAGGCAAATAAGAAAGTACTGCACATTGAATCTAGGCCGTTCCTCGTTAGAATATTATTATTATTATTGAATTATTCTAAAGTAAAACGCACTTAGGACAACAAGGGGCCAAGTCTATCGTAAATTGCTTGTATGAGCAGCAGTCTCGTGAAGATGACCTGCACGCGCTGCTGATTGCAGCCCGTCTCTCGGTAAGTCAAAGGAAAAACACTAACTCAAGGCCTCGCGTCGAGTAAAGGAACCTTTGGAAAGCATTCATTACTTTTTTTTAGTTTGTTTTCCTGAAACTTCTCACTTCTGCTTTTGACAACATCAGTGGCTTCGTTTTTTTTAAAAACTTGTGGTGGGCCTCCTGAATTCAGAAATAGCTTCCCTGGTCAGTATACGTGTGTTTGAACGATTCTTCGTTGTGTATATTTTTTTTTAGCATCAGACTTATCTCACCCAGAACAGCTCAAAAGCAGACCTTGAGTTTCCATCATCAAGTCGTAGCACCAAAACCCACCTGCTGTACGATTCTGCAAGCTAAGGTTGATAATAATGAAGACTGTTTACTCTAAATTTCACTAATTACTGCTAACTTACTGAAAGTCTGACCTATAGCGATAAAACAATACATAGCGAACGGATTACGGGTAAATATACCAAAACAGGAAAAGTCTTTAAATTCGAAATTCCTTTAAACATTTCACGAAGTCCAAAATCATGTATTCGTGAGTAAGTTTTTAATGAAGTCTTTACTGTTAATGGAGAGTTTGCTGTTGAGGCAACCAAGAACGTTCATTTGAATAAATAGGCACAAACTGTTTCCCAAGTGGTCTATATTCATATGAATAGGAGCATATGAAATAGTTAATACATTAGCATAGTGTGGTAATAAACAATTAAAACATAGTCTACAATAAAGTTTGGTAGGGATGTTTAATATTTTTAACTTAACATTCGGCTCGTTGTACTGCTTAGTGAGGACAACAATCTACAGCCTAGTTATAAGATGTTTGCAGTGAACCTTATTTACATTTCATTCTTGTCCTTCTTTTGGCCGTAAGCGAAACCCGACTTCCCAAAAAGCTTTGCACCTGCTAATGCCAAAAGCTTTCGGGAGCGGATGCCATGTTAGTCAATGTGTTCGTGGTGTTAAAAGTTTTTTTTTTTTTACTTCTTAATGTGGAGGCCTTCGTTTGTGAGTCTGACTGAAAAGTTCATTGCTGCTGGGAAATTTTCTAATCCTTGGATTTTTAAAAAGCCGACATCACATGCTTGGTTTTTAGCGGGAGCAAAGAGCACTGCGAAAAAACGCACATTCCAAAGTAGGCTGCTCGTTATTGCTCGCAAAATGGGGACAGAAAATGGTAACAAGTTGCCGAAGAATCTGGACCAATAACAGGCCACCGCGGTTTTTAGATACATTGGCACGAAATATATTAGTCGCTGCTTTACTATATAACGCAAATAAAATCGCTTCCAATATATTTTGTTGAGGACATTCAGTTTATGGCTAAAATGACGTATAGCCAACGTTCTCTGGTCGTCCTGGCCCTATTGGGGATTTTGTCGGCATTGATGTCCGTCATGTCAGTAATTTTAATTTTTCAGCTACAAGAGCTCCAGGCAAGTTTAAAAGAATCATCTTCCGTCGTACCGAGTGAAATCGCAGCTGTTCTGAGGCCAGTTTCCACTGTCCTTTCAGCGTTGTCTCTCACGCTAAATTTGAGCTCGGTTGTCGTCTGTCTGCTGCACAGTTACTTCACAACTGAAATATGCCGAGGAGAAGACGACTCGCAAAGGTACACGGTTTTATCAAACATGCCGGAATTCCGAAGTATACTTTAGTGATGTTAGTCCAAAACATATAGTCAATTAATATTCACAGCATGGATAATTATTAGTCATATATAAGAAAAGAGCGAAATGGCTTAGATTTATGCACTCAATAAAGTGGAATCGATTACATGTTTGTTTCTTTACTTAGGGTCGACTGGTTTCTATTGGATAACAGGGCTGTCCGTCACGCTGCGATTGGGTTGTTTTGCTTTGGAATTTCTGTTTACTTGGGTGGTAAGTGACGGAAGGGCTAAAACAAGATAAAAACAAACATGCAAACAAAAAAACAAGCAGTAAAGTAGTTGGCTATTAACAGGTTCAATATCTCAGTGATCGAAATTCAATCTTATTCTTACGTCATTTTAATGTAGCTATTCCGTGTATAGCCTAGAAAGCTAAGTTTAATCAGTAAAAAAAAAAAATTCTTTTTAATATCAGAATTTTAAAAGCGAGCATTTGTAATGCAACAACAAAACAGTATTTCCAAACACTTATTCACAAGTGTATAATCCCTTCCTTTACATCCTCCTGAAATTCCATACGTGGGTGGTAAAAGCATTTGCCCAGTGTGACAGTGCCAGTGCCCTTCCAATCAGAGGCATACATTTCAGATGGAATGAGCTTCACCTAAAGTCACCCAGAGTCCATTGCTGCAGAGAGGCCGATAACAGCAGTTTAAATCCCAGAATTCTGCTTCTCATAACCATCCTTCACTACACCAGGATCCACAGCTCTTTTCCTGCAGAAAGACAAATAAATATTAAACAAAAATTAATTAAAACAAATAAATACACATACTGGAGTCCAACTGTGTATCCACCATAATATGCTATAACACTTCCTCCCCCCTGTCATTTTCCCTCTAAATTCACAGCTATGTCGATTTATATGCTGTTGGTCTTTGAGATCGAGACGGGAATAGCCAGCGTCTGTGTGCTCTCCTCTGGTGTAATGGTGCTGCTGGTCGCGGTCATTCACACACTTGCTCGGACTGCGCGCACAGCCAAGCATTTCCGCACACAGCACATAAACACCGTGTTTGAGAACACCCCCGAGTGCAGACCTAGCGGCCGCACATCAGACCTCGCGGGGCCGTACGGACAAACCAGCGTGCGACGACTGTTCACCTACCAGCCCTCAACCGAGCCCAAACAACAGTACTCGCAGTCCGTCGGCCCACACGACCAATCCAGAGAAAGAGAGGACCAAAGCGAGAGCGTACGGATGCACAAGACCCTGTGTGCAGAGTCCGGCCTGCTCCAGGCGCAGGCAATGCCCTGGAATGGCGTCAACCACGAGATGAGGACCGTGTTGGCTCGCAAAGCCACAGGAAAAGACTCCACCTTAGTGTGAGTGGCATTACTGTAAACGCCAGCTGGACTGAACTGATTGGAAGGCTGAGTCGAATTTTGTTGCACAATGTCTGACATTTCATTGATGGTTGTTGTAAACAAGTCAATCAAATAAAAATAATTTTGTTCTAGGTAACATAATGGTAAGAAAACACACTGGCTTGAATATTTAGCTGTCCTAGTTCACACAGCAAAATTACAGAACAAATATAAATATAATTTTTTATTTATGTAATCAAAGTATTATTCAAGCAGCACTAACCTTGGGTGTGGGTTTGCACATGTCAGGATGTGGAAGAGGCATGTGTTGGAGACTCACTGTAATTGGATGCAGGCTTCACACCACTAAAGCACCATGCATTGATAAAAAAAAAGCAAAGTAAGCAAATCTAAACTCAATAAAGCATGTAACACAATGTGACTGTATATGACATGTAACACAATGTGACTGTATGACATGTAACACAATGTGACTATATGACGCATGCTCTACAATCACTACTGCTTAATGGAAAAAAGCAGAAATAATAAAAATTATTCAAAAACATCTCTGCAAAGCAAAACAGATGCACAGTGACTAATGCTGTAATCTCTACAGATGGGACGCAAGAAAGCAAACGTTAACTTAATGAAACCTACTTGAACAGGGTGGGATGCGCTGAAAACTATTTTATTTTGCTGCAAGTAGCTGTAACCGTATGAACTACCTGCGTCCTTGAGAACAGCTGATCTGTTCTTTCATTGTGATGGCTTGCTTTAGTAGTCCGTCAATGCTTTTAAAGTAGAGGCTACTGTTGACCATGCTTTTCACCGCACTGCAAATACATTAGGGGCATGTTAGATGACAGTGTTTATATGTCTGTATGTATATTTCTGTATTTTCGTATCATTAAAATAATACCTGCAGGCATACTCCACAGTATAAATGGCTCCCTGGCTCTGTTCCTCCCAGCTCTGCATGTCCGTCTATGGAGAAACCAGTTGTTAAAACACCTGCAGTCTGACGGGGGTAGCATGCATGTACATAGACAGCTAACATTCTAATCCGAGTGACATTTACAGGTCTACCTCTACGGAGGTCGGAAACAAACGTTTTAACTAAACACAGAGACAATATATTACGTGCCATGATCAGCCACTTTATGTCGATGACTTAAGAGTATTTCGACTGATCTCACCTTATGCTGTACCAACTCCGGCAGGGATCGTCTGACGTGTTCTTGTAAACGATAGAGAGCGATAGATGGTTCATTGGCCAAGACGTACATACTCTCAGTGAATTTATCCGTTACTGCAAATAGAATACACGTGTTTCAGTGTAGCTGACTGCCACTGCTACATTTTTTCATAAACAGCTTGGGAACAAAGGTGAAATTTCAGTATCCTAAATAAACATCAGCTAGCATTGACGTAAACTAGCTAGCTAACCTACCGTGCTAAATAAAGCAGTTTGCATTACAGTGCACATAACAAATAGATCATATAATGTATTACCTCGTTTCACTTTCAATTGCATTTCTTGATCGTCCATTTTACACAAAACTCCTAAAATATATTAAAGATAAGCTATATTCGCTAAATATTTCATTTACGCCCATATAGAGAATTGCGCTATTACCCAAAGTGTACCTGAAATACTGTCCGGTATATAACATCGGCCCAACACGTAGTTCCTACGTGTTTTAAAAAAGGTTTCACGGTAGGATGAAAAGAAAATGGTGTGAAGACCAGAAGACCACGATATCTAAAGAATAATTTCATATTTTGTATTTTAACTAAAATATAATTAAAAGTACATCAAAAACATTTAAACATCAAAGTCAACGCACTTTAAAATAACGTAGTCTGTTTTGGTTTCACTTTTGTTAGCTAACGCGTCAGGAAATAAAAGCAAATTCGCTTTAACGTGTGACTAGTGCTCCGATATTCGACCCAGAGTCTACGGATTAGACAGGGTCGTGGAGTTACGGTAAGATAACATGACTCATTACTTTCAGTTGTTTGTTAAGTTTATATTACAACAGTACAGATTCCAAGCTAATTGGGTGCTACAACTACATAGTTCTCGTTAAAACAGGTGTAATGGTAAACCATAATGGAAAACAAAACTGATGATGGTTCGCTGAACCACTCGACCACTCTTACGAATAAACAGCGCGGGAACGAAGTTACGGTCCGACCAGCCACATTAGATAGTAAGTGCGTGTTACGACCCTGTTTGTAAAAGCTGTCTGACGCTCACCGTTTGCTTTAAGTACTGGTATTTACATCAACTGTAGCTCGTGTAGAGCAACGTAATACAGATAAACTGCACCGTGATTGTGATCAGTTGTGTTAACTGTTGGCTTAAATAAATGATACCCCCTCAATCTCATTTAGATCTGTCCATTCATCAACTGGCTGCTCATGGGGATGTGTCACAAGTGAAGATGCATCTCGCCTACGGTAAGCAGCTGTCAGCACACTTTCCACAGGCCACTGGCAACCAGGTAGTACTGTAGTCTAGTACAGATCACAAACAAACTGTGGATGTTTTTGCAGATGATTCCGTATTGAACAGTCAGGACGAGAGGGGCTTCACTCCGCTCATGTGGGCATCAGCATTTGGAGAAATTGAAATGGTCCAGTTTCTCCTTGAGAAGGTGAAAACATTCATTCGAGATGAAGGTGAACGTAGCTCCACTTGTGGGGAACATGTGGCACAAATTATATTGTTTTAAACCAGGGTGCAGATCCAAAAATATGTGCACGGGAGCGAGAAAGTGCTTTGTCTTTAGCCAGTGCTGGTGGATTCGCAGACATAATCAGTATCCTTTTAAAACATGAAGTTGACGTCGATTCCTACGATTGGGTACGTAGTTACATAGTAAGACAAAGAATGAAACATGGCACTACAACATATTTAAGAAAACTCTAGTAACAAGGTTTTGTTAATACAGAATGGAGGCACGCCTCTTCTTTATGCAGTTCGTGGGAATCATATGAAAAGTGTGGAAGCTCTTTTAAGTAAGCCCTTCTGTTTATTAAAGAATAACAGTTGCTTCCCCCCCGCAACAGTGATATAATACAATATGTGCAATCCTCTCTACTTAGGCCATGGTGCAGACATTACATTTGAAGCAGACTCTGGATACAGCCCAGTGGCCCTTGCAGTTGCTCTTGGTTACAGAAAAAGTAAGTATCACTGATTTCAGGGTCTTAAAACATACTGGTGCAACCCTTTATACGTTTTGAAATAATATCTTGTAGCCTGGTAATACACAGCTTTGTATTCCACCTGACAGACCAATCTCTCTCTTTTTTTAGTGCAAAAGTTGCTTGAGGATCATATTTTAAATCTGTTACGATGATCACAGTTGGGATACACAACCAGCTGGTCATGCTCACACTTTCTTTGAAGATTTCGCCTGTGTATGTTTTTTTAATTTTATTTTTTTACATTTTTAATAAAATATATATATATATATATTCCCTGTTATGAGAATTCCTATTCCTTGATTTGTGGATGTATTTGACTGCCATTCACAAAGTTTCATTATTACTGAGTAGTAATATTTGACCCCCAGAATGGAAAAAAAAAGACCATTTTGATATGCAAAAATGCAC
Source organism: Sternarchorhynchus goeldii (assembly GCA_028565775.1). Lineage (NCBI taxonomy): Eukaryota > Metazoa > Chordata > Actinopteri > Gymnotiformes > Apteronotidae > Sternarchorhynchus > Sternarchorhynchus goeldii. The sequence goes on from JAOXYF010000025.1 coordinate 3,882,242, forward strand.
TAAGAGAGCTCACAATCAGTCCATCACAGTGAGCTGGTTGCTGCTCACTTTGCTTTCTGGTCCTCTTGGTTGTTGTCTTTGCCAAATATTACAAATCCTGTTCTCCCAGGATATCTAAAGAGTAAACAATTATTCTTCCAAAAAAGTCTGCACTGTTTTCAAATACTATCTTAAGCTTCTGCACCACAGGGGCGTCCTGGGAAACGGGAAAGCTGTGGGTGAGAAATCAAGGCCATTCTACAAGCATGGGAGGAGTGACAGACACACACGTTCTGGCCATGAGCCACCATCAGATACTAGGCAATATTATTATTTTCATAAACAATGCAAATACACTTAAATTATACAAGTATTACAGTATGTAATACATTAAATACAGTCAATGTTCCAAGCATGATACCAAACTATGAACTGTAGGGAAAATCCACAAAGGTAAGAACTTATAAATTACATTAAGACACTTGGAGATTGTGCTAAGTTTCAGAAGGATATTTGAAGAGAGTTGTTGTCTTCTGGATAGAAGTCCATAATGCGTTCTAGAATCCCCTCTTTGCTATAGCCTAGGAGGTAAGTGAGAAACGGGACCGATAGTGATAATGTTATTAACATGGTTGATATCCACGGGTACCGCTGACACGGTCCTGGGATGAGATAAAAGGCTACAAGAGTTCTGTGACAAGCGATCTTGATTATTTAAAAAAACCTTCTAATTTGCAAGATTTTCCTGAAAATCCTCCTTGGAACTGCAGTCTGAGCTCAGATACCCTCACTGGCGCAGGAAACTCCAATACCACCCACTGTGATGCTCCCTTGTGAATGAAAGAATAACGCTTAGAACAAATCCCCAACACTTCATTACTATTATGCTACTTGTTAACCGGTTCTGTTAAGTTACGTTACCTGGTCAGAATTCCAGCATGTCTCCTCATTAGAGTCAAACATGAAGTTTTTACCGAACTGCTTGACATCTCTATTCAAAACAGAGCTAACCCTGTTGAATATAATCAAGATAGACAATTTCAAACAAATAAACAGTCACTCGCTTGCGTAATGTACTGTGATTAAAACGATTAAAATTGTAACCAACAAACCACAGTTCCCTACCTGCACTGTGTTTTATTACATACAACCGATACAGCCATGCTTACTTTGAACTTTCAACTGTGGCCAAAGTGCCGACAAACGTAGTGTTTTTACGACATTATATGCAGCTAGTAATTTGTACTAGCAATCGCTAGGTGGCAGCATCGTTCCTTTGTTTGATAAAAGAGTTCTGAGGACTTTCAAAACTGCAGATTACTGGGTTCACTTTGTTCAACACACTTTATTCATTTCGGCAGATATTTCATTTTTTCTTCTCGTTTTGCATTTAGTTGAACGAATTGCGGCTACTGGGATGTTTCAGAATGACCCACGAGGCCTCCAGGACTGACAGTAATTAACACCAAATAACAATCAGATGATAATGAGCGCGAAAGCCATGTATAAGTCGAGCGTGCACGTTTTAGTTGCTGTGAACGCAAACCAACCGCTAATGTTAAATGTGACACAATGTTGATGCACTGATGCTTTTTGACTATTGTGCACTGCTTGTCCAGTTCAGGGTTTGTGGTGTTTTATTGTTTTGATCAATATGAATTAACCAGGGAGGTTTAGTAACGCAATACATCAAAACAATTTTGTGTTGTTTTGACCAGTTACAAACTAATTTGCTCTAATAAGTAATATATTAATAGCTGTCATTCGTATTTATCTTAAATTTAGAGCAATCAGCTGATTGATTCTTCGTACCGTGATATACATCTGCAGAAGGAGTTTTAAGACAAATAACTCATTCATGATGTCGTTAATGTAATTCATGATATCCAACGGATTTACAGTCATATAGGTGCTGCAAAAACAACGTGTTCTGAGGTCTCAGCCCATCGCAATTAGAATGTTGCTGTTTAAAGTATGAAAGGAATTGTCATTCGATTGTAAAATGAATTGTCTGGGTGTTTAGTTTGTTGTGGGTTTTGACACCAACGTGTGTGGCAGTCGTTTGTTCAGAGGAACATTTTACGAGCCCGTTCGCGGGCACATCTGCTCGCGCTGGAGCAATTACTCGCGTGCCGCAGTTTTTCGCTCTTCCTGGCATGCCGCAAGCACGTCCGCGCTGAAATTTTCCGCTACAGTTTGAATGAGGTTTTTAATTAAACCATTAAGAAACAAAGCGTTTGCACAATATGGTTGGCTGCCTCCATTACAAACCGTAATCAGTTGTAATTTATTCGTTTACAACAGCAAGAAACGGATTTCAGTCATTATCTTCTTTTTTCCTGCGCTCGCAGGTTTAGAGTAGACATCCATTAGTTCTATGTACCCAGAGGAATAGGCGACGTGTTAGCATGTGCACTAATTTTCTGTTCAGAAGGACAGAGAGAGGGAAAAAAGATTGACAAGTGGTACCATCTCTGTAGTGCTGTAATTGCCTATTGTGGTACCTTTGTGGTCTTCAGTCTTTCCTCAAGTGGTACTGATTATCTAATTAGCAGGCAAGCTTCAAAACTACACATTAACCTTCCAAGGTGTCATAAAAGTATCTCCTGGGACCTTTAGGGTTTTAAGTACCTTTGGGGAAGGATCTTTAAGGAGATAAAATCAGCCTTGTAGACCCTGCCCTTATGTCTGCATGCTGTAAACCCTTTTTTATATTAGTGTCTTAAATATCACCCTGAGGTGTTCCCACACTGAATCTCAGCAAACGTGTTCACAGGAGCCTGTTTTACAAGACCTTTGGTCTGATGCTGTGCTGGGAGGTGTCAATCCCCCTGGATAATGGCTCCATGTAGTACATGCACCAGCAGGGTTTATGAAGTGCGACCAGTCTCACTTAGAAGCTCCAAATTGCTCAAGAGGAGAGTTATGGGACCTACCTGAGCAAAAATCAAATCAGCCTTTAACTGGAATAAACTTCAAATTATATTTTAAGTATAAATTGAACATGATTTCTTTTTTCTAATGTTCTTGATAATTTTATTAATAAAAGTGTGTAATAGACCAAGTAACTGGATATGTCTTGTTTAGTCTGTTTATAAAAATCATTTACCTGTAATGACAAAATACTTTGTTGAACACAATGAATATTAAAATTGGAGGTGGGGTATTTTCTGTAGCAAACTGTGAGAGACAGGCGAGAATTGTTTATAGTCTTCAGAGTTGTTGAGATACCTGAATCTGAACTGTGGTCTAATCCTGCAAATTGCATTTACTGCCATTATAGTATAATAGCATCCCTAATTAGGAGAATTCAATCTTATTAGTGCTTATTTACACTGACTGTGACAGCAGGGAGAACTACAGTGTGTGTGTGTGTGTGTGCGCGCGTGCATGTGCATATGTGTGTGTGTCTGCTGACAGGTGCCCATAAGGTACCCTCAGGCATTTTTTAAACAATATTGTGTCTTTTGTTTCAGTTAGATTGTATTTGGGTTATGTTTATGTGTAGGCATTACATTTTTTAATCTACAAACGTCTTCAGAAATACTCCACAGAGACAGTAGTACAAGAATGAGTGTGTGTGTGTGTGTGTGTGTGTGTGTGTGTGTGTGTTGGTGGAGGGGGTTTTATTCTGATGTGGTACTCTTAGGCCATGGAGTTAAGAGTCCTACTGCGCAGACGCCATTTAATTGGATTTCAAGAACCTACTCCTATTCAGAACCTACTCCTGTTCAGAACCTAACCTTAGTCAGTACCTACTCCTGTTCAGAACCTACGCCTGTTCAGAAACTATCTCTATTCAGAACCTATTCCTGTTCAGAACCTACTCCTGTTCAGAAACTACCCCTAAACAGAACCTACTCCTGCTCAGAACCTACTCCTGTTCAGAACCTAACCTTATTCAATACCTACTCCTGTTCAGAAACTACCCCTATTCAGAACCTACTCCTGTTCAGAACTCCTATTCATACTACTGACATCTGTACTTTGTAAGCATGGAGCAGTTCAATCTCTGAGGCCAAGCTAACATTAATTGTTTGTGTTAGTCTTAAACACCCAAACAGTTTTGCAGAGGGATAATCTTCACACTACGTCTGATTAGCTTGCTAGCATTCTCTCTTGCCCATTTGGCAGCCAGCAGTAGCTCCAGAAGATAGAATTTGTGCGTTGGGTCAAAGTGAACTCAGTAATGTCTGTGTTTTCCTCTCTTGTCAGCATTAACACGTATTGTGCTTAGATATGGACTATGAGTTTGGTAGGAGCTGGATCTATTAGTAAATTTCACTGGTTCTTTCTTGTGTCTTGGAATATGTTTATCTTATCTCTCCCCGACAGCGATGGACAGAGCACACTCGTAGTTTCCAAGGCCCTTTGTACACACACACATGCATAGCTCAGTTCAGTTCCTTTCAGTCACATTACACAGAAACATAGAAATAAATTGTTATATTGTAGAAGTATGTAATATAACAGCAGAACATATAGCTGCTCAAAGAATTTCAACACGGGGTAAGTTGCATCTGTTCTAGTTCAGTATCATCCAAGCCAGTCACCAGTTCCGTCCAGTAAATAATCCAATCACCATGCAAACCCAGTTCAGAATCGTTCACTTTAAATGTAGTTTTTTTTCTGAATTTACCTCATGTAATGGGAGCTGCTAAAATCTCATAGTACCTTTGCAGCAAATAGTAATGAAGCCTCAACACACCCCACTCTGAGTACATGGGTAGATTGTATAAAAACTAACAATGCATTTATTTATTACTTCCACACTGTGGAGATAATATTCTTTACCACCACAGATTGGAGAAGCAGAGCAATTTTATCTCATAGTTTATCACATTGTCACAATGAAATTGCATATTTCTCACATATTTGTGCAAATCTGTCCTTAGGTATGAGAGACCTCACTTGAAGAATTGGTCTGAGTGGGCTTTAATAACATGTACTTTTGAGACCATACCCCTGAGTTAACCCAGCCATTTAAACCGCTGGTGACATTTGGGATAAAGTGGTTGGATCAATGGTCTGGAAATGTCACTAGCTGGAGAACTGCACTATGAAGAGAGGAGAATGATCTGTAAATCCATCCCATAATCTTCTCTCTCTCTCTCTCTCTCTCTCTCTCTTTCTCTCTCTCTCTCTCTCTCTCGCCCTCTCTCTTTCCATCTCTATCTTTCTTTCTTTCTTTTTCTTTCTTTGTTTTCTTCTCACCTACTCTTTCTTTGAATTTGAGAGAAGCCATTCCTGACTTGGTTTCATAAATTTTAGAAGCCTTGAAGTCTCAAGGAGCATTTGTTTTCTGGACAGCATTCCCTTTTTGCTCTCTTCAGCACATCAGAGGACCTCCAAAGCATTTTTCAAACACAGGCCCTTAATTATTGTGCCTAATGAAGTCTCTCAATACCTGAGGTAAATTTGCACGGCTAGACAGTGCCCTTATGAAACCTGGTGCTATCCAGTTATTTCAAACATCACTACATTTGAGCGTGACTTCAATAGATAGACTGGATTGTAGAGGATTTAGTCTCGGTAATATGGGCTGTGCAAATCTGATGGCACGGAATAGGATTAGAGAGTGAAAACTAGATGCCCCCTTTCTTACTTTGCTGCTCTTGTGAGATTGAAACAGTTTCACAGTAGCAGGGTTTTAGAAAGGGCATGGTGAGCTGGACAAAGTACCTGAGTCAGCATCTTACCATAGAAACTTTAACTTCATTTGTGGATCAGGAGAAAAGAGAGAGAGAAAGAGATGCACAGATGGTCCTGTTAAAAAAAACATGTACTACAATGACTCATGTAAAACTGCTTTTCCACAGAAAGGTTAATCTGAGAGTTAATCTGAGAGTTAATCTGAGAGCGTTCCAAGGCTATTCACTGTGCAGAGCCGCATTGCATTTATTAAGCAATGTCAGACACTGTTGTCTAATTTAATTTTAATTTTAAATAAATCATTGCTTCCTGTTCCAACATCTACAGACCATACAAAGCTTTAGATTAACATATCAGGAATTCTTTTTCTGCCTTGTAACTTGTCATCTTTACATTTAGGATTATTTTCTTTGCATTTAGCCTTGGTTATTTCTTTGTATTTAACCTGGGTTATTTCTTTGCACTTAGCCTGGGTTATTTATTTATACTTAGTCTGGGCTTCATGTTTTGCATTGCAGTTTTAAAAATTGTCATTTGAGGACTTAATCCTGTTTATATGGAGAACAATATAAGGAGATATGTAACAGTTACCCATAGCAACTAAGGAAAGGCTTCCCACAGCAGCTGTGATTCCATGTGTCTCTTGAAGGATTTAATAATATTTCAGACAATTCATACATGTTTATGAGTACTGTCTATTTGACAGTGTGTGCATATGTGTATGTGCTGTCAGGGATGGGAGCGGGGGGGGGGGGGGGGGGGTGGGTTTCTCACCACTGGTTGTCATGCAAGAGCCTTGAAACGGCCCTTGTTTTTTTATCCCAGTGTCTGGTACCCAGTCTCTCAGGCAAATTCTTGCACCGCTGCCAAGTAGGCACAGTTGTCCATGGTCCATGTAAATTAGGAAGGGGTCAGGACTTCTAAATGCCATGCATTTGAGGGTTTTTTGTATGTGTGTGTGTGACAATGAAAAATATGCCTTTCTGGATAATGGATCAGGCACAGAGAGAGCATATCGTTAAAGTGCAACGTTCTAATTAATGGCTGACTCTGGCTCTGTGGCCTTTGATATGGTGAGTTGTCTATTCCTTCAAAGGCACAATTTAGACCAAATGCTGCTGCGATGCGATGACTGTGTCTGTCTCCCATACAATTAAGGGCCAAGCAAATCCCCTCAGGCCATGCAAGCTCTCTTCCTCCAGGACTCTTTTGATTAGCAGGGAGCCATGCTGCACACTTGGCTAGCAAAAACATGGATGAAAGTCCCACACTCTCTTAATCATCCTTTCCTGCGAGTGTCAAATGCTCCACACAATAATGTGTGTGGAAAATAAATTAATAATCCAGCAGCATATTGGAAAGATAAGGTCATTTTGGATATTTTGTTTCACAGAGATTTATTGACATTATATAGCCAAGAGAATTTTGTTGTTAAAAACAAGAAAAAAAACTATAGAAAAGTACCATAAACACAGATTAGAGTAATACATTCTTATATTCAGTGGACAGTTAGCCCAAAGATAGTACACAATCATTCTGAACTGACCTCTTAGTTCCCAAGGAATCAAGACTAGGTACATTTTCTCTTTGTTCGTGCATTAAAAATATTCCTGATGTTTTGTGAATTAGTGTCTGATGCTATGTAACACGGAACTAAAACAACATTTTTAATGAAACCAGTCAAAACGTTTCGTGTATTGGATGGAGAAGTCTTGATTTTAACATCCAAACCATGAATAAAAGACTGGGAAAATGGGCCGCTTGTACCTTGTGTCAGTTAACTAGCAGGAGATAGTTGCTAACTAATACTGGAGACAGTCTGAAAGACGACCTTTGACCCATGGAGGTGTGCAGCCATCCAGAGTTCCATAATGTTTATATGATGTTGATGTCATTTATATTATATGTCTGGTGGAGACCAAGTGAGCTCTTCTTTGTTCTTTTTTAAGCTTTGTTCTTATCTGAGGAGAACACAGATTCACTGTGATGCACATTCATGCTTTTTTTAAAATAATTTGAATAATTATGCATTGAATAGCAAAATTAATTCAAAATATTGTTTTTGAAGTTGCAGGGTCATTTTTTCCCGCCACAGTCTTTGCAGATACCTGTTGACACTGATATGCCATTATCATGGAGAGTGTGACTTCCGTATATGAGTAAGGTCGAAATGGGTGTGACGAACCCTGTCCTCAGGGTGGCAATCTATTGAAACTAATGCATGGTAATCAAAGGTGATAAGGACAGAAGCTCCATCACTGTGTACTACTACTGCTGAAAATAAATATCAGGAGACCTTCTGTTGCCAGTCAGTCTGGTTGACTAGAAGCTAGGATTCGGTCTTCACGTTTTCCTCTTTGACAATGCCTTCTATGACAGTTTTTCTACCATGAACCCATTTCATGTTTTCAGTAATATTTTGTGGTGACAGCGTATAATACAATCTGTGCCCAAGGACCTTCTTTGATCCTGGCATTGTCTCAGTCCAGAGCTGTGGCAAGGAACTGGGTTTACACAGTAACTTCAACAGGCTCTGTCAGTTATTGTATTCCAGACCTACTCACACAATGCTGGGCTGAGTGTTTTAGAGCCCTGCTGCTTGCTGAACCTGTAAATCTTCAGTGCTCACTGCTGCCTACTAGTATCTGTCTCAATTATCCCTGAACTGAGATCAGTTTGACATTGTTTTATTACAGAGTAACTGCACAATGGAGCAATCATACTCGTATCAGGAAACACTCGTACTTGTAGAAGCCAGCAGCATCAAGGATCTGTCTAAAATAACATTGTGTTTCTTTATTTATATGGCCTAGTGTGTATTTTTTATTTGGGGAGATGACTGGTGGATATGCCAAGGGGTGGAGGGGTATAATTTTATGACTGATAGCTTTTGCTTTGATCACTTCTTCTGACAGGATTTAAGATAAATTAAACAATAATACATGATAAAATTTCACACCATTGCCCTTATGATTCTCACTGAATTTTTTGGTACATGTACCATTTTATTGCAAGTGATAATGATATTCCCACCATTCTGTTGTTTATTTTTATGTGGATTTTATATTTCAGAACTATATTTTAGTTTTAGTCATTTTAGTTTCGGAGCTCCAGAACCACAGTGGTGACAGCATAAATTTCACAAAGATGTTGTTCTTACTATTTTCGGTGAAAAATGTGTTTGGCTATCAGTTCATAAAGTATTGGATTACCATAATACTATTCCACCTTCTCTTGTATAATAACAGTAAAGTGGTCTGTGGTTGTGGTTTTCAGAGGTGCATGAAGACATGTATTTTTAGGCTAAAAATGTTGATCACCAACAGTGGGAAACCACTAGGCTAACGCTAACACAATCATCATGGAGAGAAATTATATTAGAGGGAAAAAAATCCCTGTGCTTTCTCAGTACTGTGGCTCATTTTTTTCAGTATTCACACGCTCTGGAACCATAACTTTGCCCCATGCTTAATGTGCACTACTCCCCAATGGATTTGCTTTAGAACCACATAACTGCACCAGCCTTAACCTCTATAATTATCAGTTAGAATGGTGAGTTTTATGATTTGAGATATGCAGCATAGATACGTAAGGGGAAACATTTCTAATGCTATTCAAGTGTGATGGAGGAATATGAAATGGAATCGGAGTGCATTTTTACCTTTACAATCTTGGCTGTACCTCAGATTTATCCATTCGAAAATCCAATTATTACATGGACAAGCTTTCCTCAAGATGACTGTTATCTTTGTCACAATAAGTCAAAATTTTACACCAAAGACCCGCTATGAGGTACCTGCTGTGGCACGTTTCTCATTTACACTGGACAGCGGACTCGTCTTGGTGCTGTTCATCACTCTTCATCCATTAAGGATCGGCTCACACCTGAGCAGCTCTGTTTCACTCTCATTTAGATCCTCTGCTGATTCTCCTCTTTCCTCCTCCTGTTTTCTCCACACTCGATGGTCTCTCCGCAGCTCTCACAAAGCTGTTTACCCAGCACTTGGCCACTGCATCATCACCTTAGCTTTGTCTGCCCCCAACCCCCACACCTCTCTTTCCCCCCTTG
>JAOXYF010000025.1:3899942-3916937 GCA_028565775.1 Sternarchorhynchus goeldii
GGGGGGGTGTTTGATTTTGTAAGCATATGATAATGCATTTTTTCCCATTTGCACATCAGGCAACAGACTGTTAAATAATTAGCATTTTGTTGTTTGATAAAGAATCTCTGCAGGCAAACTCTCCTCCGTGACTCAAAATTGCTTTTCCATTTTGTTTGCCACATTAAGACTTAACAGGTGGGGTTGTAACCAATTCTCCTCTGTAATTAACTGTCATCCTGTAGAATAAATGTAGTGGGGACAGAAAATGGAGAAATGTTTTCCTGGAGGCTTCTGGCTGTTAGCTATCTCTGATGAGTGGTGATTAGGGACTCAGGACAAGTGACAGGATCTAAAAATGTGTTTCTGTTGTGGGTTATGTGCAAAGGTTCTGGCCTTGTGCCAGATACCCAAATGGCTGATTTTGGAGGTCCACACTCCCACCAAGGATCCTCTTACGGCTCTTTACCTGTATCGCAGAACAATACCTCAAATCAACAACTGTGTTGAATACATCTTATACTGATATAAATATACAGTATCCATTTGAGAACAGTAGCCTTAGTCCTTCCAAAGTGACCTTCCTCCTTCTGAAAGAATTAGTCTTTATGCTCATTGTTGAGCCGAAATGCTACCCAGTGACACCCCCACCCTCCCACCCCATCCTCTCTGTAATTACCAGCCTCTTAAATTCATCCCTGTCTGAGCTTTAATCTTCCACAACCAGACTCTGGGACCAGGTTTACCCACCCAGATCTTTTTTTGTAACAGCTTTAATTGGTTTTTAAAACATACAGGGTGCACTGGGTATTGCATTAAATCTAAGTGCAGAGATTATTTTAGTCCATGATCTAATAGTTTTGCTGATTGCTCCCTGTAAGCCAGCACATAGTCTCATTAGCAGCAACAGTCAAGTAGGGTGGAAATCCATATATGGTAAAGATAGTTTAGGAGCATACCAGGTATATTGTTTGCCTGGATTAGGTATTGGCTCTCCTGGATTTCCACAGGGTAAGCAGAGGAGCTGCTGTAACACATATTTAAGTGTGTGCTCATGACCCAACGCTGTGTATGGTGCACAGTGATAGGCTGTTCCTTGTGAAAAGTGTGTGGGAGGGAACCCAGGAGAATGGAGCAGCAAACTAAAACATCACTATGAAACGAGGAGAGAAAAAGCATATGAGAAAATGAACTCAAACCAATTCCAAAACAACCCATCCTTTTGACAAATCACTCTGAATTCTGACACAGTCTCCCATAAGCAAGAAGCCCTGACATCATCTGATATAGATATTTAAATGGGTCACAGAAGACAGAAAAATTAAGGCTTGGAAGAATTTTGATTTCAGTAGTCATATTCCTAATTAAGCATTGAGATAACGAGACCTGGTTTTCTGAAACGGTCCCTCCTACAGGGTGTCACCAACTCTTGTTTCCCTATGTCAGTAAATGGTAAATCTAATTCTAATAGTTTTTATACCTTCCATAGTAGAGATGAGAGTCCAAAGGTAAGTTTTCTAAGAAAGGTTGAATCTTTACTCATAAAGATAATTCCATATCACCCTGATAACACATATATCCAAATCTTAACCAAAACTGTGACATGAAAGCGGGTCTATAGATAGAATTCAGCTTGGGAGAGGCTGATGGATGATACAGTGATTCAACTGAAAGGGTTTCCCTGTGGGCCATTCTACTGCTGATACTGATCTCAAAGCTTGGGCAGGGATTCAAGTCCTTGGGCTCTGCTGGTAGAACAGTGTATGGCAGCTTCTGTCAGAGTTTTAGCTGTTTTGTGCTCCTTTAAAAAATGATCTGAGACCAGTATACATTCTTGAATAGCAGTACTAAATGTTGTGGGTTAAGAGACTAGATAAGCTGCCCAACCAAAAAGCAGATGCATTTCACATTTCATTTTTATACATTACAAGTAGAGGCGCATTTCTCTTTGTTGTCTTCCCAATAAGACTATTTGTGCTAATTGATATATGAACCCTCCCTCTTTCCCTTTTATCTCTCTTTAATTAAACATATAATTATTTTTTGTGCCAACTGTAACTCATGGTCCTTTGAACTTGCCCATTAATTGGGCATGATTTTCAATGACCTTCATTGTTCTGACCAGAATATGTCAGAGGGAGGCAGCACCCCACTACCTTATCATCCCTGGAGACCAATGAGAAGGATGTTAATGAAGGGCAATTAGTGCCTCTAGTTTGTAAAGACGTGTCAGTGAAGTCATATGAGCACTACACATTGTAATTAGATCAACCTCCAAGCTGTATATCAGAGTGCTAGAATAAAGAGGTAGTTGATGGCAAGTTCTAGTTGGGGGCATAAAAGGTGAACTTGATTTTTTTTTTTTCCTTTACTTGGCGAGTTGGTGTTTTGAATTAATATATGCAGAAGTCTCTAATAATACATGGAACCTCTGTGTATCTTTTGTTCAGTGATATACATAATTCAGCTCACGATCGTTGTGTTTTATGTTTTTGTTGATCAGTGATCTTAGTATGATTGCATTCAGGCAAAGCAAAAACTACATGCCCTCTCCCATCTTCCACCCAATAGTGAATTCTGTCTAAGAAGGTCAGAACAGCACTTAAAGTGGTCTTTAGTGTCTGAAAGACAATCACACTGCTTGATTACACTGGCATTCATAAAGGCGACATCAGACAACTGTCCTCGACAATGAATCCTTGAAATCAAAGCCTTGTCTCTTATTATGCATTAGGCACTCACAACCGCCTGGTTTTGACAACGAACCACAATTAGTATTGTAAATGCAGTTTTAATTAATAATGCCATTTAGGGCCAGTCATCACTAATGGTTTGCTCGTGTGGTTCACTTGTGGTTCACCACTTTGCATGTTTTGTCTGGTTAATTTTTTGCCTGGCGCGTTCTGGTTGTTCAGGGAAGAAGGGCTGGGCGTTTAGTGCATTTGCATCAGTGCACAGATAAATGATGCTCTTGCTTTGCCTCGGCAGGCTTCTGATAGTAAAAGGTCAAAGCAGAACAGTGCTGTAAAGGAAATTGTCTGGTTGCGTCACACCAGTCTCTATCCTCTGTTACTATCCACGGGGCAGAGTATCTGTCAGTATTCATTTGGCTCCGATTCCTATTCATGTCCAGCACGTGTGGGCTGCCGCCCGTTTCACCCCGTCCATGGGTCACAGCCCAAATCAGCACCCACAGCTTCGTTCCCTTCCCTGTACCCTCCTTCATCGCGGCCGCTGTGGTCGGAAGCACCAGCTCTCCCCGGTTAATTAGCCCAGGGGGAGTAGCTGCACGTCCTGCTCCTAAGTCAGGATTATGTGTCGCCGTGTAGGGAGGAGAGTAACTCCCCCCTTCATTAATTATACACTGTATATCCAACATGACTGTCTCAGCTAATAAATAAATAACAGTCCTGTTATGAGCCCCTAAAGCGGGTATGGACACGTGCGACTTCAGCTCTGCACTCCACTGTGCTTTAACCAATTATGAATGGAAGCTTGGGCTGGGCATGTCCATGAACACTCATTACAGACTGTGCAAGTGTGCATGTGAAGGCTGCATGTGCAGATGGACCATGAGCTTGTTAGAAAATGAAAGACTATTACATAGTCAGCTATTATATAGTGAGTATAGTAGTAGTCACTTTCTCCAGCAATCACCTGCTCCATGGGTTTCCTACCTGTGTAATTGTGTCTCTCACAGACGTTTCACCATCTTCTCAATTTTTCTCACTAACCCAGCCCTCTCCACCCACCCCTCAACCCCACCCTGAGATGCTTTGAGGAAAACTGTGGAGGGCAGCATTAACAGAAATTAATTAGACACATTCTGAAGCATTAATAAAAATCGGGACGCGCCCCTGAAGGAGCGGGAACAGTTGGCGTCTCTGACAGGATGGCATTCATCAGACCTGTTAGCGCTGGGTTGTTTTCAGGTTCCACTGAGGAGGAGAGACATCATGCCTTGTATCCCCAGACGAAGTAGCTCATGGAGCTCAAGGTGGAAGTGGGACTTCATGTGTAAAAGATGATTAACGCCCTTCCCTGCACTGCCTAGTGGTTTGGGGCGGGTTGGAGGGAAAACATGGCATGGTGGACTGCGGATTTGGACTTTTGAGATGGCATGATGGTTGTGAAGCCATGCTCTTCCTTGACTGATTCTCTCTCTCTCACACACATGAATGCACACATGTGTACAGTGCAAAAGCAAACACCCTTTCATTTGTTTAACTTTTAGTCAATGCAACATTAGGAACTGGTAATTTCTTTATTTTGGTCAAGAATTTTTATTTTTTTACATTTTTTTACATGTCTGTGTATGTCAGAGAACACCTATATACTGTATATATACACATACACTAAATGTGAGATTTTCATTTAAGAGTAACCTTGAAAAAGGCTTTTCAGTTAGGTCCACAACACCACCACAACGTCTGTCTCACCCGTAGTCGTCTTTCAACATTAGCCGGCTAAGCTAGCATATCCAGGCACAGAGCTTCTACTTCAGAAAGCTGGGAAGGCAAGGCTGCTGTGGGCCAGGCCCTGTTTGTAAAAAGCAGTGCTTGTGAAATTATTGCTAGAATGGGCACGTAGTCAGATACACAGCAGAGAGTTGCTGCTGTTACACTAAGCACCACTTAGTATGAGCACCACTCTCAGAAAGAAATGCAAAGTATAGTAACCAAGAATATGTAAAGCAGCCTATATGAATAGGGTTATGTCTTTTGTTTTATTTATGAAACAGGTTTATATTCGATTTTGTTACCCCTCTGAAAGGTTAGAAATGTCTGACTGCACACCGTGTACTCTGTGTGAGTGTGTGTGTGTGTATGTGTGTGTAAATGCATGTAAATAATGGCACATTGCCACATAGACATCTGTCAGATCTCATCCGTGACCCTCTCAAGCTAATCAGAGTTGTACATGTATGTCTGAACGCCTGGAGCAGGGCGCCAGCATTTTTCCACGTCTCATGGAGTCGTTCATGCACACATGACAGAGGGCTACATGCATCCGAGAATAACAGTGGCTGAGATGCATATCCAGCTGTGTCCAGCTGAATGAATGCGGGTGCTCGTTATCTTTGGACGCACAGTGATGACAAATGAGGAGACTGTGGGCTCTGTGATAGCGAGCTTCAGATCTGCTTCAGACCGCTGATAGGGATCTCTCACGATCTTTATCAGTCTTTCTTTGGCGGTAGCATGTCAGATAAATCCTTCTCCTTCCTCTCATTTCTCCTACAGTCTCTCTCTCTCTCTCTCTCTCTCTCTCTCTCTCTCTCTCTCTCTCTCTCTCTCTCTCGGGGAGTGCAGAGATAGATTCTAAGGTGTGTAGTGAGCAGCGTGTTGGCAGAGCTGAGGACCGCGGAGTGAGCGTCTTGCAGGGTGTATCCATCACATTGCCACACTTCTCCGACCCGCTGTCTGGAAAACAGGCAGGTGCAGGAGAAAACGTGCGAGAGAAAGAGAGAGAGAGAGAGAAAGAGGAAGAAAGAAAGGAACAACAAAGTTAAAGATCCAGTCAGAGCACCCGCTCAGCTGTTGTTTGAGGGGCAATCAGCTGTGCCATGCCTTCAGGTTACCACGGTAGCTTCTCCATGTTTGCACCTGCCATCCAAGCAGCTAATGCTCTGCTCAGTGTCAGTTTGCGCCACCACATTACCTGCCCTCTGCTCCATCACAGTGCGACAGCAGCACTGATAGCAGCTCCGTACTGAAGAAGTCAGGTGTCAGTACTTGTGCTAATGCCCGCTTGACACAAACGAAACACTCAGCACTCAGTCGTTCGGCCCCCATCCTTTTGTGCAAATGTCCAAGAATAGAGCATTTTTCGTTCATTTGCTTTAGTTTTTAATCACGGATCGGTTTCATAACGAAACGGTAGTGCCCATGCCATGGCGGAAGGGCTACGGGAGATTAATTCAATTCACAGTTGTATTAAAGTCTGTTATCAGCTAGTCTGCATGTTTTGGCACCACACTGCAGAATTAATACGACTATAATTGTCTGGAATGTCCTACCCCTGTCATTGATAACACTGTTCCCATTTAACCTATTAAGCTTCTCTCTCCTTCACATTATTTAGGCATGAAGAACGTTCAGCTTTCACCGGTACACCTGGCCACAGCTACTTGGGTCTCCTGCCTCAGTGAAACGTTCACACCGTACCTGTTACCTACTGTTTATAGCTGCAAGCAACAGTGGCCTGATCTGACAAATCTGTTTATGTGACTTTTAATGTAGGAATTTCGCTTGACCAGTGTCTTGTTTTGGTTTGGATCACCTCTTGATCTGTAGATCTTCAGCTTCAGAACGAGGAGATGTTATATAACGACTCTTTATGAGTCAGCGTGGGGCTAATACATACCATGTCCTTAGAAGAGTTTGCAGTCGCACACATTTGAATGTAAAGGCACAGCAGAAGTTATTGCTTGATTTACATTGATCAGGTGTTCTGGGAACAGTTCACTGCGTGATTTATTTCTGTTGGAGGTCCCTTTTATGAATTCTAATTCTGTCTGAATGTATGAAAATGGCATCATAAATGGCGCCTTGCCCTGTTTTTGATTGAAATTTTTTTCCTGAAAACCTTGACATTAAACTAAAAGGCTTTTTTTCATTGTCTTCTGCATTATTTTTTACTTTCAGACAATGAATAAAGTTACAGATGAAACGCAACTTTATGTCTGATCTTAAGTCGTTATGGTCATTTGAGGACTGTGAATCTATTCCATATAAAGGATAAGAGGCATTTTAGATTAATAAAGAAACATCTCTTTGTTATTCATGTCCTTGAAAATCGGATTGAAAGTATAAAGATAATAAAGGAAGGCACAAATTATGGATTTTTCTGACCTAAAATATACAAAGCAAAAATGAAATACACAATGAAATGAAATACACAATGAAATGAAATACACAATGAAATGAAATACACAATGCTAACAAGTGGATTAAGAAGCATTGTGTAAATAAAACAAATAAGATAGATGCTTATAGAAATGTTTTATTGCACTATATTTATTTTGATTATTGCAAGGTTGACTTCATCCATAAATGCCTTAGGTTTTTATCGCTGTTTTATAAGACTGCTACAAAATGATTTTGAAATGTCAGGCAGCGAAGTGTCCTGGTTTTCTGTAAAGAGAAGTGCATTGTATTTGTCCTTGTGTCTAAGAATAATGAGATGAGTTCAGTGGAATTAGCGGTAAGCTCTTTTATGTTGGTAGCACGGCAACCCCTCCAAACCCACACTAGAACTATATGTTCAGTTCTGTCCATTCTAGAACTTTCCTCTCTTCACCAGGACACCTTCTGGCATCATTCTGCTCTTGTGTTCTCCTCACATCTTCCTGCCTGGACCCCGTAGGCCCTGCGGGAGGAGGGGGGGGGGGGCGGTGATGACGAATGAATGGGAGATTGCATCAGGATTTTTTCCACCTCTAATTATTTTGTGGCACCGTTTTGAACTGCAAGTTTAAATCCAATTACCAGGGCAGTTGTGTTGCTTACAACATGGGGGTGGTGAAGTGTGGTGGTGGGGGCAATGAATTCTTAATGCTAGAAAGATCAGAGATGTTTATTTTCTTTTAAAGAGAGAAAGGAGAAAATCTTTGGTGCAAGCAGCATTGGCTGAGAAGCATCTTTTGGGGCTGAAAATGAGATCAAGACTCTTTTGTGAGCCAGAAAAGATGTCCTGACTCTGTGCTCTTAAGGTGGTCTGGAAGGATGGCTTTACCTGTAATTGCACTTGAAATGTAGATCCAGGCACCTGAACAAGGAATGGGATTAGATCCACCAGCACTCTGCTGTAGCCTTTCTCGCCACCAGCATGAAACAAAAACACAGATGTGTTCAGATGTGACGCAAATGTATTCAGATGTAACACAAATGTATTCAGATGCAGCGCAGACATATTGTGATGTTACGCAGAATGTAACACAGATGTATGTATGTTTCAAAGCATAAGGACAAAGGCATGCTAGGAAATACCCAGGCTGAAGTGCTCAGCTGGTATTTGACTGATATCTTGCACCATTACTTACTGGATGGTGTTACCTATGGTGTTACCTATGGTGTTACCTATGGTGGCTCCCTACAGATCCTCAAAAAAAAGTGAAGGCGATGCTTTGTTGTGTTTCTAATTAGGTTTTACATCAATCCACAGGAGACAGATAAGCAAGCAAAAAAAAAAAAAAAAACCAAACAGAGCCAGCATCAGGTCTAATGAACTGACAGGCTGAATCAATATGGCACCAGGGTTCCATTTTGTCTGACTCAGACAAAGGAAGTGTGGTGTGACCCTAGTCCCAGGTTTCCTCCTTCCATTCGAATCTTCTGTTCTTCATCTCCTCCCCATGACTCTCACTCTCTTTGTCTGCTCCATTCTTTTCACCTCCCCACTTTGAAAGCCATCTCTGACACCTCTTCCTCTCCCAGGCACGCTGGTGGTGCCACACAGGAAGAGTGTAAGCTGGAAAGAACTACAGGACACCAGTCTATCATGAATCATTAAGCCCTTTGAGTATATTTATTTAATTAACACTCACACACACACACACACACACACACACACACACACCGTGTGCACAAGTACATACATATTCACACTTCGTGGTACACTTTCACACAGCAGAACAGCAGCTGTTGAAGGATTCTTTAAGTGTTAAATCCTCTGGTGTTGCCTGTCACACGATGTCTAAAGTAACTGTGCTGTCAGCCTGGCTTTCTTTGGTTTTCTGGAAAATTCCATCATACCTGAATGAAATTCCTATCACTCTTATCCTCATGCTCATGCTCATGCTCATTCTCTCTCTCTCTCTCTCTCTCTCTCTCTCTCTCTCTCTCTCATATGCATATTTTGCTACAGACGTTTTCTGATTTGCTTGTTTGTTTTTATTTTTTCTGTTGGGCAGCCCTTATTTCCCAGATACTGTGTATGTATTTGATTGGCTGAAGGACTACATGTCGTATCAGAGAACTGACAATGGACGTGTTAAGCATTTTCAAATACCTGCATTATTATATAGGCTGTCCAGTAGTGCTGTGCAGTGTGCTCCAGTCACCTTAGATATCTGTTTTCTATCAACTGAGTTTTCCACTGCATGATAGCAGAATTGCATCACTGTTCCTGATTGCTTTCTGATGTCAAATTTCGTTTTACTGTTTTACCCAAAATGGGTTTGGAATTCTGTCTTCACCATAAAAGCCATTTTAAAACTGTCACGGAGTGACGGCATTCAGCAAGAACTGACATATGAGGAACTTATCATGACAGATCAGTATCTCTGTTAAAGTGTGTGTGTGTGTGTGTGTGTGTGTTTGTGTGTGTGTGTGTGAGAGAGAGAGAGAGAGATTGTTAGGGTGGCTGTGAGGTCCACTGGGTGTTAGGATATATATTTGTGTATATAATATGTTAGTGTGAAGCCCTTTGTGTTTTAAATGAGCTTTTGTATGTAGCTGGGTGATGGAAGATTCACTTGGGGTGTGTGCAGGTGTGTTTGTGTTTCTGTGTGGTTTGGGGACACAGCAGCTACAAAGGCAGCATATGCTTCACACTTCACAGTTTGGAGACTGCCTGAGGGATGACTGAGCTTGCTGAGTTTTCATAAAGGGATCGAAGGCAATGGGCCGGCACTGGGAGCCGAGGGCTGCTCTGACACCTGCTCTGAGTCGAACCCATCCAGGCACGCGAACACAAACACACACACACACACACACACACCCACACACGCACACAGACACACAAACACACAGTGTCTACTACTGTTGCTTTGTTTTTTGTCAGTTTGTCTACTGCGTTTTGCCAGCACGGCAAAGCTTGGCTTCGGCACTCTGTAGGTTGGAGAGTACTTCATAGAGTCCCTCACAGAATACCAGGGAAATAGACGGGGGGGGGGGGGCTTATTAAACCTCAGCTGCTGGCGCAGTGCCGCGTGTCGCCTGCTGGGCACGGTGTGACTCGGGCATCTTCTGTCTCTCCCCACCTGTTTCTCTTCCTTCCCCTGGATGATAGGTCTCCCATGTAACAGCTTCCTGTAATGAGCCACTAAAGGACTTCAAACCGAAAGCTTCCTTCCATTTATTAAGTTTTAGGTAGACATTGCCCTGGGTCTGTTTTGAGTTTGTGGTTTTGTTTTATCTTTTTTATATATTATATTTTTAATATTTTATTAGATTGTATTCTTTTTTAATATTATTATTGTCTTTTATTTAATATTATTCATTTCTCCCTTTATCCTTGAATATTTGTTTTGAGTGTTCGGTCTCAGTTATTTTTTTCTTTTGATGCATAAGACCATAATGTGCAGAAGGCCTCCTCAGGCAGGGGGGCCCATTACCAGAGCAGGTCCCAGCGCAGAAGTGTGCCACTGTGCACCAATGGGACACCTTCAAAGCTCGCAGCCCCTGATTCAGAGCCAGCAGGCGGCTATCTTTGATTAAGTCATGACCCTTAACTGTTCTCAGTCAGCAGTGGCTGGATTTATCCCCTGTCTGGAATGATCCAGCATTTGCTGAGAGGGTGAAGCGGCCGGGGAAGACTGGGTGAAATCCAGCTCACCATGGCTCAAGAGACCCAGGCAATCATTAAACGATGCATGCAGCCTGGCCTTCTGGACAAAACCTGGCTCTGGTGTTCTTGCAGGCTGCTATGAATGTGGCTGGGCGGGTGGTGCTGTGTTGCTTTTCTGGCTGTGTTTTCTGTTGCTGTGCCTCTGGTTCTTCCTGTCTCCTGTCTAGAGCCATGTCAGGGCGCTCTGGTAATTGCCGTTGGTAATTTCCAAAAGAGGCGAGCAGACTCCTGCCCCACCCATTCTGACGCTCTTGCATAAACCACCACTATATTACCATTAATGGTTTGACACAACGTGCATCGTGGTCCTCACCTCCATCCACATCTTCTGCATTTTACCATCTTTTTCCAGCTTGGCCAGTCTTTGAACGCAACAGAAAAGTGGAGAGACACTGGAGAGTGGAGAGTCGTCAGCACCCCTGGCCCACGCAAAATAAGCTCTCTGTCACCTCATTTTACAAAGCGGGGGCCGGTGTTCCCGTTCGCCGAGATGCCGGAGAGAGATTCTGGAGCGAGGCAATATCTCTGAGTGTCTCTGAGAGCTTAACCATAATTTCCAAGCTTATTTTGGTGGTGGGAAGGCCGTCTGGTATTGGAAAGATAGAGAAGGCACCTGTTTTCAGGGCGATTTCAGTGCTGATAAGATTCTGGGGGAAGTCTGCTCTGTTTTTCCATTTGCTTGTTGAATGCATTTCACTTGACGTGCTGCCTTTTGATACAGCAGGCAGAGGACAAGAGGGCTTTGCAAATGCATGCAGGTGTGAGGACTGGCAAGGCTGCTACACTGTAGCAATGGTTTTTGGTGCAGGTGGTTCCCGCATCCCATTCAGAGTATGTTGAGCATAGGCTAGCCTAATTGCAGTGACATTTTACTGTGCTTCACAGCCAGATCATTTAACGCTAAACTATGGTAAACACAGAGTGTGTGGTCTTACAACTGCAGGGGAAGAAAACGACACTGTCACTGAGTGTATCATGTAACTGTGAACAAATGGAAAAAGACACAGAAGCTCAGAGCGAAAACAAGCACTCATCCCCCCATTCACAACCGGGTCACATCCAGTCCTATTAAAGGCAATCAGGGCCCATTGAGAGCAGGGAGCAGGCCATGTGGAAATCACTCTCCTGTGTGTCTGCAAGAGAGAGAGTATTGGTGTGTGTGTGTGTGTGTGTGTAAGAGAGAGAGATAAAGTCAGAAAGATTCTGTGAGTTTGTGTTTCTGCAGTGCTCAGTTTCAGCAGTTCTGACATCTCCTGTGTACACATCTTTCTACCATGTCCTGCTAAAATGCACATTCTCAGAAACAAACCCACACGCATGTGAACACACATGCATACACACGTGAACACACATGCATACACACATGCACACCTGATTGTTGGAGTTTTAAATGTTTCCAGCAACACAGAACCGTGGTGCATGAATATTTATCAGTCGAGCCGTGGAGTGATGAATTTTGGACATTTTTGAGCATTTGGTCTAACTGCATTAGTTATTATGAATAACATAACAATTATGCTTCTCGGCTCTGATGGACAATGAACTCTCCAGTGTTGTTTGTTGAACCATGTGCACTCGGGTTCAGTGCTTTTGGGGCATAGTGAGAGAGGGATTGAGGGCCTCTCAGTAGGTTTTCCCAAACAGCTGAGATCTACATGCAGGGTTTTCCAGTATCAGTTGAGACTGTTTTTGCCTCCAGAGTTGTTTGTAGGATGGATGCTTATAATGGAAAGAACTGAAGCCTATATATGAACTGATTTGTTAAGACCTGACAGTCTCTCTCTTACTCTCTCTCTCTTACGCTCTCTCTCTTTCTCCTACTCTCTCTCTCTCTCTCTCTCTCTCTTACTCTCTCTCTCTCTCTCTCTCTCTTACTCTCTCTCCTACTCTCTCTCTCTCTCTCTCTTACTCTCTCTCTCTCTCTCTCTCTCTCTTACTCTCTCTCCTACTCTCTCTCTCTCTCCCTCTCTTACTCTCTCTCTCTCTCTCTTTCCTTCACCCTCATTCCATTCATTTTATTTATAATGCTTTATTGACATGACTGTTTATACAATTTTGCCAAAGCAATACAATAAATTTGAATGTCAGAAGGGAAAACATTAACTTAGAAAACCATAAAAATATAAATAAACGAATAAACCACACGAACATAGTGTATCTATATAAAAGTGTATCAGAGAAAGGAAAAGATGTATTAAAGTATATTCTCTTTTTGTCTATAACACCCAACAGAACTGATCAGCGGTGACTCGCACTGTTGTATTGGTGAGGTAAACGCCTTTTCAGTGGGATAACAGAGGATTGGCAACCGCTCATTCAGGCCATTCAGGTTTCCTGAGTAGGCCTTTAGCCCAGCCCACAGTGGCATTGTTTCCATCCAGACGGCTCTCACGGATGTAGCGAGACGACGCATTGTTCAGAACTAGCACAGTAAACAGGGGAAAGCTCAGAAGGGCATGCTCTTGTTCTGCAAATGTACCGTGCAAAAGACATTTGTACCATGCAAAAGACATTTTCGGCTTCTCCGTGTCTCACAGGTGGGGAAATGGCCCTCATGTCTCTTGCGTGTGGGCGGAGCGTGTGGCGTGCTTTTGGACGTGCGTGGGCGCACGTGAGTTAGAATGCCAAGGAGGTGTGTAACCCTTGGCAGAAACGTGTTTGTGCATATGCGTGTGAGCGTGCACGTCTGTGTGAGCGTGCACGTGTGTGTGTCACGTAACTCTTCGTGGCCAGACTGTGAAGAAGGGCTTCAGCAAGATTAGAGCTTTCCATGATCTTTCATCTTGGCTGCTTTTCTGCTGAAGGAGGAGTTAAGCAGGTGCTGATACTGGTGCAGGTATCAGAACCAGGGAGGTCCAGACCCAGAGAGGTTTCGGGAGTGTCACACAGCCAGGGCTGTGGAACCTGCCGCCTGCAGAGAGCAAGTGCACTGTCACACTGTCCACCACCACTCTATCCTTATAGTCACCGTCACTGTATTCCCACTGTCCACCACCACGTTTTTCTGGAACACTGCCCTTTTCTTTCCTAATTATATCACACAATACTCTGCTTGCTTCTCAACTAATTATGATAAAAAATTAGATGTTTCTGTGTGCTTACATTTGTTTTTGTTTTACTGTTGCACATCTCAGCTTTATATGTGTGTGTGTATGAGTGTGTGTGCGTGTGCGTGTATACGTGTGTATCTGTGTGTGTGTGTGTGTGTGTGTGTGTGCATGTGTGTGTGTGTGTGTGTGGGAGTATTCGTGTTGCCTGTCTGTCTACCTGCCCGGGTGCTGAAGGCTCCCAGCCTCTTAGCTGTCACCTGGTTGCCAAGGCCAGGAGAAAAACAGCATGACTCCAGCTTGCAGATACAATTAAGAGACAGAGGCTTGGCTTCCCCAGCAGAGAGGGAGGCAGGGGATGGAGGCTAGGGCTTGACAGCAAGGCGACCGTAGGCACATGGAGGAGGAAGACAGCCTCTGACAGGTGAGGAGTGAGAGACAGTGATGGGTGGAGAGACGGACGGAGACAGGCGAGAGAGGGAAGTGGTGCTGGCTTGTTTGTACACAGCGCTTGGTGAAATAGCGCAAGCAGTGTCACTGAGACAGGAGAGTCCGGGGCTCGGTGTAAACACCGATCGCTAAGAGAGATCGAGCCCCAGTCCGCAAAGCCAGTTCTGTTCGAAAGACGATGACTTCCATGACTATGCAATCAGGCTTGCGTGCCATCCGTCCATGAAACAATCTGCTCGGCCTCAAACAAGCTCACCGTCTCCTGGACGTGCTCCCGAGTGGCACCCGAGTGGCACCCGAGTGGCTCGCCCTTGTTCTCGTCTTCGTCTCTCGCTCTGGCTGCACCCCTACCGCTTTGCTCTGGGGTGCATGTGCCTGCTCCCCGCTGCTCCTATTATTTACAGAGGGGCTTTTTGTCTCCATCGCACACAACTCCACGGCCAGCGTCTGGGTGGAATGGAGCTGTCAGGCATTTGTCTGTGTGGCCATAGAGAAGGGGAAATAGAAAGCCCTGCCTGAGTGGATAAACTGAAGCTCCATTGTTAGACCAGTGTTATTTCCGATCAAGAATGGAGGACTAGTCTATGTATTTCTACCTCTGTTGGACGTTTGGGTAGAATTGTCTTCTTATGGGCCAATTTCTTTTTTGATGCTTCTTCTTGTCCTGCCACTGCAGATACACAAAGAGTTTTGTAAAAATGTCATCACATATTTTTCTCAACAATTGCTACTGGAACAAAGGGCTCCCACTGTGTTGAATGTACTGACTTTATTTGGTCCGTATGTCTGGATGTTAGCAGTCAGTATTTCAATATTTGATGCGTGATGAAGCTGTTATAAACGACAGACAAATTTAAACATTTTTCAGTCATGATTTTCCAATGCTGATTTTTTATTGATTTTTTTATCTCCTCCCCCTCCTCTCTCGCCAGGATGTTGGGGAAGTCCCGTGTGGCCGAGATACAGTCTCTGCTGGCTGTGTGTCTGCTTCTCTCTCTGGAACATGGTGAGTTGCTTATCCTGGTCACAGCTTTCCCTCAGCTGTGAAGAAACTGTACCACAGAGTTTTGGTTCATGTATTTTTCCATTTTCTTTTTTTTTTTTTTCTTCTGTGAGTCAGCCATGTTGGAATACCCAGGAAGTTAGTGGATTCCAGCTGCATAATTTCAGTCTGGGTACTCCTGAGCCAATCCTGCGTCCTGTCGTGCTTATCTTCAGGTTAATCCTCACACACTGTTCGGTGTCACTGTTCGGTGTCACTGAGGTGACTCCTGCTTGGCCCCTTTCTCTTGTCCTTTCATCTCCTGATAATTACTGAACCACAACTCCTCACCATCTGATACTGATGAGCCTTTTCGGATGTGGAATGATGTCAAATTCTCCCAGTACAGCTCACCAGCTCCTCCACAGCACTCTCACCCCTTAAAGGGAGGAACACTTTTATCTGTGAAAGCCTCATTTCTCCACATTGCTACCAAAAGCTGAATCATTGCTCACTGTAATACCTATAAACGTCTCTCATCAGCTACACCGATATTGCTCCCATCCGCCCTTGTGAGTGTGCTCACTAAACCATGAGAGAGAGAGAGAGAGAGAGAGAGAGAGAGAGAGAGAGAGAGAGAGAGAGAGATAGGACCTAAGTTCCATGTGGAGTGACAGTAACTACAGAGAATCTAAGAGGCTGAGTCAAGCCTAGATTTTTTGAGAGACAGAGAGAGAGGAAGAGGGAGTTCCTTGAGGAGACACACTAAACCCTGTTTAATCCACTAAACACACTGGTTTGAAGTTAATAGCATCAGCGTTGTGGAATCATGTCAAAGGGGTTTTCAGCACACCCCTGACATACAATCATATAGATGCTCCGGCTTTTGACAGAAGAATGCATTCTGTGGCACGCGCTCAGATCCTGTGTTAGCCGGTTTCGGCAGTGCTGCGTTCACTGAGCTGTCTAGCAGGGTGGCCTCTGCTGATCCCAGACCAGGCTTGGCTGTCATCGGCAGGCTGTAGGGCCAGGGGCCGGCCAGGCTAACAAACCCAGGCCTGCGACTGCCTGGCCTCCCTCGCTGTCCCCAGCTCACTGCCCTATCCACCACCATCTGTAGCTACCGCGTGGGCCGTATGGTGGGATAAACAGAGGAATCTGGCCAGAGGCCCCAAACAGGATGGCCACACGACAGCAGCCCCTCTCAACAAGCCAGAGTCCGGACAAGCCGGAGTCAGCTAGATTTCAGTGCTGAAATAAAGCACTTTTTGGCACAAGGAAAAACATCTACAAAAAGAATTGAGTTCTCTGCCGCTAGTCTTGGCCGTCACTGTCCGTAGCACACCTGCACTGTAAAGAAGCACTGTCCATCACCTGATATTCACCAGATATTCCCAAAGATGAGCTGCCCTTCCGTATCTCATCCTCCGTATGGGAACAAATATGAATATGGATGGGGTGGGGGGTGGGGGTGGGGGTGGAGGTTCTCAGGGACTATTTCAGTGGGCAAGAAAGGCAGACCGCAGCCTCATGCCAGCTCTGATAAATGTGCCATTACCCGACACAGGGAGGAAATTAGTCACGGATGCAGCGTCTGAGCGTGATGCAAGCAAGCAGATGTGAGACACCTCAATTAATACTGATGGCGTACCAGCGGTGGGGTGGGTGGGGGTCTTTGGAGGGCTGAGAGGGGCCACCAGTGTAAGGGTCAGTGCAAAAGCCCAACCCTGCTCATGTGATGGCGGGGTCAGGAGCTCCAAGAGCAGCATTTACCCTGAAAGCACTGCACTGGAGCTCAGACTACCACAGCGACACTCCCGAGGCGGTTAGCCCATAAATAAACACCCCACTGAGGGAGGTAGTCCTCCAGGCCAACATGCTGAAGTCCCTTCATGATAATTTTACCATCACAGATGTAGCGTTACACCTGGCAGCATCCAACCCCCCCCCCCCCCATCCCCTACT
>JAOXYF010000025.1:3935974-3947262 GCA_028565775.1 Sternarchorhynchus goeldii
TGTGCTACATTAGTATATAAAACACTGTTAGCTGTGCTACATTAGTATATAAAACACTGTTAGCTGTGCTACATTAGTATATAAAACACTGTTAGCTGTGCTACATTAGCCAGTTATCAGCCTGTCAGCCATTTGGTTCGATTTTGTACTCTCTTTCATTAAGGACATTAAGGATCCTATTACCTTCTCAAATAATAATCAGTTTTTAAATAAAATTAAGTTTCAAGAGAAGTACAATATATAGAAGTAATACCCAGAACATACATTCCTTAAACTGAGCAGGTGTTGTGTGTGCGTAAGGCTAAAAACAAGCTTTTAAATTTAAATGCAAACCAAAATGCAAATATGTGATGACTGATGTCCACACCCAGACCTCTAACTGCACCTGCGTACAGTTACCAGTTTGGTAAATGCGCTGAGCCTTAGGCCCAGTCAAACCAGTCACTCCATTCCCAGTTTACACTGATGGTGAATATTCTGAATAGTCCTGATCCAGGGCAGATACACTATCGCCAAGGCATTCGCTCACGCATCCAAATGACTGTGCACCAGTGCACAAAGCAAGGTTCATATGGATGAACTTGACTGGCCTGCACAGAGTCCTGACCTCAACCCGAAAGAACACCTTTGGGATGAATTAGAGCGGAGACTGAGAGCCAGGCCTTCTCCAACATCAGTATGTGACCTCACAAATGTGCTTCTGGAAGAGTGGTCAAAAATCTCCATAAACACACTCCTAAACCTTGTGGACAGCCTTCCCAGAAGAGCTGAAGCTGTTCTAGCTGCAAAGGGTGGACCAACGTCATATTGAACCCTATGGATTAGGAATGGGATGTCACTCATATGTGAATCAAGGAAGGTGCGCGAATACTTTTGGCAATACGGTGTTTTTTGTTTGTTTGTTTTTTTTACAGAAAAAACACCACTAAATAATTATACTGAGCAGAATATTGATGCAGAATGGATTAATGAAGCGGTTTGGCTTTAGTGCTCGTTGCATTATGATCACAGCGCTTTGCCTGCTTCTCTGCCTTTGTAGACAGTCTTTTGTGAAAGGACTTTGCTCGTCTCAAATTGATTGTTTATAGCTTTTAGCAAGTGCATGATGTGTCTGGTGCCATTATATCAAAAGGTGAAAGAAAAACAGTACTGTTCTGCT
Organism: Sternarchorhynchus goeldii; assembly: GCA_028565775.1. Taxonomy (NCBI): domain Eukaryota; kingdom Metazoa; phylum Chordata; class Actinopteri; order Gymnotiformes; family Apteronotidae; genus Sternarchorhynchus; species Sternarchorhynchus goeldii. The sequence goes on from JAOXYF010000025.1 coordinate 3,937,134, forward strand.
TTCAACCACCTTCAGCCAGTGTTTAACTTCCACTTGTATGTCTTGAAATAATATTCAGAACTGGCAAAAAAAAAACTTACCAATCCTTTGAAGAAAAAGCATGTATTTTAAATGTTTTTCTTGGCAACTGACATGTTTTTTGATAGAGGTTTGCTACCTGTTTACCAAACTAGAGTTGTCAGAATGCATTTGAGTGAGTCTGAAAATAGATTTTTGGCAAAAAACAGAAAATACTGATCCCCCACCTTGGAAAATTATGCAAATATCATTAACATTATCATCATTAAATTATATAAATATCATTAATACAGTTGAAATTGAAAAGATTGTGGTTGGAATTTTACTTTAAGGTCAGTATTCTCTTTCTCATTGATCTTGTAACTTCCCTCTGTTCTCAGCCGTATACCTTTCGTGTGGCCCGTGCTGTCCTAACCCATCTTCCCTGCTCTCCTCTACCTTCCAGGCGAGGTGTTCCACACCACCGTGCCAGAGAAGCTGAGCCTGGCCACAGCGTCCACTCACTGCCACACGCTGGGGGCTCAGCTGTCCACCGTAGGGCAGTTCTTCCTGGCCTGGCAGGCAGGGCTGGACCGCTGCGACCCGGGATGGCTGGCCGACGGAAGCGTGAGGTACCCAATCAACCAGCCACGGCGCAACTGCGGCGGGGACGAGCCGGGGGTACGAACCCTCTACCACAACCCCAACCGCACGGGCTTTCCGGACACCACCAATCTCTTCGACGCCTACTGCTACCGAGGTACAATGGCACGGTCGGCTCACGTCTCAGCAAATGCATGAGTTCCTATAAAGGCTGAGGCGGGGGTCGTCTGCACTGTTTATGTTCCTTGCTGATGCCAGCAGCACCTAAATTTTGTTGTTTTTTTTTTTCTGGAGGGTTTTTCTTTTTCAGAGAGATAATGAAGAATTCCCTCACATAGGAGCAATGATATCATTTTTAAATAAAATACATTAATGATAATATAATCTAAATTATTGAATACTGTTTCAGTACAACGAGAGTTGTCAAATGCATTTTGGATAAATAACAAGAGGAGTACATTAATTATTTGTAGTTTATTTAAATCATTTAAAAAAGAGCTTCACTATGTAACCTGTGCTTTGTAGATTTTCTTTTTGCAAATCGTAAGTTACTGCTGCCTAACATGGAAGAGAACTAAGTGTTTTTATAACACCATTACCATGAGGGAATACAGAACAGTAGTGTTTGTGCCCATATCCGTGTGTTTTATAGAGAAACAGACAGATGCACAGCCACTCGTGCACACTTCAGATGCCTCTAGCGTGAACTACACAGATGACTGGGAACAGTTCCAACGAATCAGTGGTTTTCCTGAGCCCTCCACCTGGACTGGCCTGGTAGACCTGGATAAGGAGGAGTTCAACTCCATCGCAGACAACGAGTCCTCCGAGATCTCTGAGGAGCATGTGGTAATCCATCTCAGGCCTGGAGATAGGTCAGCACACTGGGGACAAGAAGCCTCCAAAGAAGCATCTCCAACTGCTCCAGAGAATCAGATGGTGCTCCTAGGGGGCTCTGCGAGAGAGGAACCCGATGAGAGCTACAACATATCCCCAGACCCCACTTTGGCCACACCATCTTCATCCACACAGGCACAAACCAGCAACAATGTACTCTTCAACTTTGTGAGCTCTGTGATGAGACCATTGATGTCCTGGACAGGAAATGGACACACAGAGGCTCCTTCAGCCGAGACAAGCCTAACAGAGGGGACCTCACAGGAAGCCATGCCAGCCCAGATGAAGCCTATTGGTGGACTTAGAGAGACTAAAGAAAGTACTGATAATGCTATCCAGGAACCTGAAAATGTGGAACCATCAACCAATCCCTCCACAGCATACTCAGAGGAAGGGCTTTTGGAGCAGGAGAAGGAATTGGTCCTGCTAGTCCCAGAAGATGACATGAAAAACCCCAGCAAAACCCAGACAGAGCCTTCAGTTTCACAGTTAGTACTGTCCAATGGTAAGACAACTTTCTTCTCTAAAGTCTTGTATACAAGAAGAGAGTGTGTTCATATTTATTACAGTACAAATGACTGTATTGTGTGTTAGGTTCACTAGCACTGTTAGTGACATTCTGAGCAGATGGGACTTGGATTTTCATGGTCCCTGAAAACAAATACTCATTGTAATTTGAGATGCTCAGTTATTTTGCCGTTTAAATATTCTGTTGTATATGAATAAACATGTATATGCTGTATCTCAGTCTGAACCAGATAAAGAGGTTGAACATAGGTTTCAGAGAATATAACCACAGGGCCATGAGGATCATTTTCAAACACACTTTATTGTCAGGGGAGAATGAGGGCTTGGAGGGTTAAGAATCTGAATTCTATATATTGCTTCAGGGCTTTAAAAAGGAATCAGTGTTTGTCATAGGTACCCAGGCAAAGTGGTAAGTCATCATGATTCACAAAGCAAAAAAGTCTATTAATGTGTTAAGCCTTAGGCTGAGATTGGAGCCTCAGAAACTGCTTTGGTTCTAGCTTAGTACATTTCAGTACCACTTTAACTCGAGGCGGCATCAATACAAATATCCTCCACCCACAAGCCATATTCAATGAGAGACATTAATGTTTAATGCTGGGTGAAAATTTAGCTTTAGTCAGCATGCATTATTTATATCCAAGGCTAATTAATGCACCATGGTCGAGCCATCAGTTGAGCCAGAGCATTCCAGGTCTCTCCCAATTAGAGCTCTCTGTGCAGTGTGCAATTACTGTGTGTGTGTGTGTGTGTGTGTGTGTGTGTGTGTGTGTGTGTGTGTGTGTGTGTGTGTGTGTTTACAAACACAAAGACACACACACACACATACACAAATACGCACAGACCACATGCCACACACATAAAAAATAGGCCAGAAATACTCTGTAACAATAGCTACAGGAGCTGTTTCAGTTGTGGTTTCTCTCAGGCAGGGGCCGTTGAAACGAATTAGGGCTTCTCTGGCGATTTCATCCTTCACTGGCTCCTGCTTCATCTTTCACCTTGGTTTGTGTTTGATTGGGGAAAGGCTGTGCAGAATTTCAACTTCACTCTGAGACGGAGCTGCATGTTCTAAACTCTTTGTCTTCAGCGCTGAATCTGTGGGAAAAAGGCTGATGATGTGCTGAAGTCTCTCCAGTGTTCAAACACAATGACTTCACTTTGATCAGACAGGGACGTTTCTCATCACATTGATGACAAAAGGGCAGGAGCGCTTTCTTTCTACCTGCAGATTTTTGCATTTTTACTGATATATAAAGCATGTACAGTTTTGATGGCCATATGTTGAAGGGAATGAGGGTATTTATTTATATCATATGTTATATGTCTCTTTCTTCGATTCTCTTCCCACCAGTAAAAGCAGGCCTTGATCATACGATGGTGTTGGAAGTCAAATAAATCTGTTTTATCTCCTTTCATATGCAAGACCGAAATAGTTAATTAGTTATTCATACAGTTAATTAGACAATCACTTGGCTATGTAAATTGCACTACGTTTATGCGACACTGTAACAGCAGAGCAATGAATAATTAATTATTATTCATTAAATATTTCATTATTCATATGGAACATGCAGTATGCAAATATTTCTGCACAAAGACTAAAGACAATATGTTTCTTTCAAGAGAAATCATGTTGACTTGTACAGCCAATTTCATGAATGTCTTAATAACAGTACCCTTAAGTTGAACATACAAAATCTTCTTTCCCTAAGGATAATATACTAGGTTATTGGGAAGCCCAGTGGTGCCAGTAAAAAATGCTGTGAAGTACTGGACCATGGAGTCTTTGGCATTCAGCCCCTGTAATATTAAATCCTGCTTTGTGGCCCCTTAGAAAGATTAGTTCTTGTATGTACATTTTTTTCAGCAGTATTTATTTAACATTTTGCAGTGCAGCATTACTTCATGCTGAGTCACTGCAAACACCATAATGACAAGGTTCTGGTCCTTGCAGAATCATTACTTTTTAATGCTAAGTATACACACACACACACACACACACACACACACTCACACACAAAAGGATTTACTAAGAATCCATAAAGAATAGAGAGTACTGCAGATAGCGATGCATGTCTTTACATTATTAAGAAGGACAGGTGCCTCATTTGACTTTGTGCATGGCAGGTGTTATGGAAATTATAATTGAAACTGCCTAAAATCTTTTCTCCCCTTTATATAGAGGATTACAATATTGGGTGTTATATAGAAAAGTTTTTTTTTACTTTACAAAAAACTTTGAAAAACAATATAGTGCATATCATGCAAGTAAAGCAGGAGAGAATTTAGGTATAACCTTTGTCATTTAAATGACAGGCAAGCCTTAGTAAGATGTACTGTTACTGTATACTGTGAGATCATGTAGTGTGAAATAGATCCAGTATAAATGTCAGCATTTCTAAAAGGGACTGATGGATAGATAATGAGAGCACTCGGCTGCATGCATTAAAGTTTATAGCAGCAGTTTTGGGGGAGGCTGGAGGAGGGGTAAGACATGTTTGGCTTGCTAATTAAACATGCATAAATAAAACAGTTTCCTCCCCCTCACAATGTTAATCACAGTATGGTGTCGTCCTTGTAGGAGTAATTGCGTCGGAACGAATGGAGGCGACAAATCCCACAGCTGCCACCCGTCCCTTTGGCTCGGTGAGCAGTTTTGACTCACCGTCCATGCTGGGCGACCACCAGCAGAGATGGGTTCTGAAGTCTTTGCGAGGGTACGCCCTCCCGAACACAAACGGACTCCACTTGACCCAGACTAGTGGACCCATGGAGGCCAAAAGGGCTGCGCTGGAGATCATGGCACTGCCGGTCTCGAGGGAGAACCATGAGAACTTCTCTGGGGAAGGGAAGGATCTGCCTGAAGAGATCGAACTTCTTCCCAAGGGCTCGCCTTCACAGTCCTCTCTGCAAGGGGGGTTTTCAGAGGAGGAGAAAGATGCTGAAGGAAGTGGCGCAAAAGCATTATTTAAAAGCAACAATCAAATAAAACAGGCCACTCCTTCCAAAGACGAGGGCATGCTTTTACAAACCACAGTCCAATGGCGGCGTGTGGAGGTGCCAACTCAGCTGCCCCATGACAGTGCCAGCATCTTACCACCCAGGCATGAGGACCCGGGCAGTACTGCTGCAGAGGCCAGAGGGCAAATCCTCTATGTACATCGCCCTGCTGGAACATCGATGCCTTTGGTTACAATGAAGCAAAGCGTGACTATACCTAGCATGTCTGATGTCCAGACGCCTTACATGGCCACCACTCTTGAACCCTCTGAACAAACGCCAAGCGACATTGCTACGGCAACAGTGAGGCAGATTCCAGCTACAGATGCCACCACAGCTGGAGACACTGTGTCCACCACAGACCCTACCATGTCAATTACTTTGCTGCCAGTGGTTCAAGAAGAGACTCATGAACCAGAGACACGCACGCCAAACACAGCTGTGACTGAAATGGGACCTCAGCCTACCGCTAGCACATTTCAGCTGGCTGCGCCGTTTGTCAGTGACACCTCCCCGCAACCAGAGTCTGGGTCAGAGGCTTCCGAATCATTTGTAATGGGTCATGGTTGGACAACATCTGGACAGGACTCTCTAGTCACCACCAACCGTCCATCTCACACGACAGAAAGCGCAGGTGGAGATAACTCAGGCCAAGGCGTGTCTGGCTGGGGCAACGGCACTTCGGTGGCACCAGGTGAGTCTCTCTGTTTTGTCATCTGCTGTGTAAAGCTCTGATTGCCAGGCTTGTGCTGGTATTATGTGCAGCCTGGCTGTTGTCGAGCCCTACATCTCAAGTGACTGCAGGCTTACTGAAGGACAACTTCATCTTCTGTTCCCAGGCTGTTCTCTGTTCTCTCCTGCTCTTTACAATTCCGGGAACGAGTGAAAAAGTGCAAAGTACCCGATCCGAGCAGCCCTAGCAAAGTAATTAGAGGGTCAGGGATAGTGCAATTAGGGAGGCTGGCTAAGGCAAAGACCTTAGCCCCGAACAAATCAATGTTGATAGTAGTCAGTAGTTTCACAGTAATTGAGTCCAGTCTCTTTCACTTGCCTGTGTTCGTGGTTTAAAATAGTGCACAGGTGTGTAAGATCGCCATGTTCAGATTTTTCTGGGTGGGAGAACTGTAGATTACAGAAGTGTACACCAACACGCAATGCTGAGGTATTGAAAAGAAGGTAGCTGTGGTTTTTCCTTATATGGTGAACAGATACCAGTAGATGATGTCAGGTTACTTGTTTGTAGAGCTGCTCGTTGGATAACCTTTCATAATGACTTTACATCCTGAGTCCTTCTCAGTGTCAGTGGTAGTTACATTATAAAAGACTAAACCATTTGTTAAGTAACTGATTTGGATTTAATGATTAAAAATGTTTTTAAGCTGATTTTATTTATGCATTTCCTAGCTTGTAGGCGTGTTCACTATTGTACATAATCGGTCACAGAACTTTTTGTACGTTTTTTTAAAATTTGTTTTAAACCTTCCTGTTTTATCACGTGCGTATGACCGTCTCAAGACTCAGGTTGTGATGTTCTCCTTTGCTTATGGCGTGAAGCACTATGGGAAGGGCCTACTGCTTACAACTGACCACGAATGATAACATTATACACAGCACCACTGCCAGCTGGGAAGAATCAATTGGAGCCCCTATTCAGTCATTGTCTCCCTCAGCCTAGAACCACACTAGCCCAAAACAGCTGAGAAGAAAGTACTTCAGAAAGGGACGGACAGACAAATAATGCAGTTCATGAACAAGCCTGGATGCTGTGAGCACTTTGTTTTTTTTGTTTGTTTGACTTTTTCCTGCAGTGCAGGTGGAAGTTCATCAGCCTCTGTAATCAATGATGTGCAGCTGACTTTCCCCAGAGCCCCTTTAGGCAAAAGCACAGGAGCCGTTTTGAAAAATGTTTGCTTTCACGGCAGCCATAACAGCAGCACTGGGTCGGTCCGCCCTTAGTTATGAAAAGGCATCATCCAGTGGTGGGGTGAGAAGGTGCCACATTTCACGTCCTGCTGCCACTCTATCAGTCTCAGTGGCATGTGCCCCGGAGCCGAGCCAGCCATCACACGAGCCGCTCTCCGCTCTCCGCGGAGAAAATCAACACACACCTCACGCAAACACCAGCTCACAATACATACAGCCCTCTGAGAGCAGGCAGGAAAAAGAGAAACGCTGTCTGTCTGTTTTGTACTTTGCTTTCGAAAAGTCTGCTAAATAAATGAATAAAGGCAATGTTAATATTCATTTTTCAACTTTTTTTTTTTGCACTTGGCACCTCACCTTATCAGGAGGTAAATCTTGTGAATGTTGTGTTTTTATCTAAACCAATGTTCAACTAGATGTGTTGGTCTGTCCTCACCGTGCTGAGTGAGGCATGCTGCACGTTGACCCTCCGATAGTCCAGATTTGTCCAAGTTGTAGCAGGTAGTGGATGGAATATCTATGTTTCTGCCTCCCAACTAAATCTTTAAAATAAACTGGTCTGCCTACACAATGAATAAATCAGCAGGGTAAATCCAACGAGAGAATAAAATATATGTAGTTTGTATTTAAGTCACTGCATGCATCTACCTCCTTAGTTATTTATTTATTTATTTAAAAAAATTTTTTGCTTCAAGGTTTTTGCTCCAAGCCGCCCACCAGACCCTGAATTCACTGTGAGGAACCAAGCGTGAGGAGCCTATTGATTTTTTTTTTTTTTTTTGTGCCCAGTTTTCTTTATTTCTAAATCCACCGCCTTCAGGATTATGTTAAAAATGCAACTCTGCAGTGAATCTTTTGGCCACCATTATGGTTCATTTGTGGGCTGTGTTTATGAAGACATCTCTGCCTTGTCTGGCTTTAGTACGTTGAAGACAGCTGGAAGCCACGGCTCAGTGTGTGACCTCAGGAAGCTCTCGCTAGCAGACGCTTATAGCAAGTTCATCGTTTGTCTCTTTGCTTTTGATTTTACTTCTGTCTGCATAAATACATTTATATTATCAGTCACATTGGATCTAATCCTATAAACCTCACTAGGGCTTACTTAACGAACAGGAATTGTAGGGTTTATAGGCCTTACTTAACGACCAGGATTTGAAGGAAACATTGCTTTGGGGAGTGGTATAGCTTTTTTGTGATTAGGGCCTTACAGACAATGATGAACATTTTCGTTGATTTTGTTAGAAAAGCTTGAGAAAATGCTAAGAATGCAAATGATCTTAAATGGTTGAGTAGTAAACACCCTTTGAGGTTATGTTGAGGTTAGCTAAACACTATGGCATTTTTTAGTTGGTTTTGGTTTTGCGTTGTAGATAGATCACTTTATTAATCCCAGAGGGAAATTCAAGAAGTTATTTAAATACAGTTTATGATTTAGGTGATATACATTGAATAGACTTATTATTGAATATAATTAACTGTGTTTTGGATCCATATTCTAAGTGGTCTATAGGACCTTTAACCTTTATAACTGCTGTGTTTACCAGATGCTTTATTCATGGCAGTCTCATGGTACTCATGTGTTTGCCTTCCATTGTTATATTTTCCATTGTTATATTCTTATAGGTGTTTTTGTTCTCATATTTATCTCATATCGATCCTCAAATGTATGCTGTATGCTGTAGCAATAAATATTACTGAACTGTACGTGGAAATAGATTTACAATCTTAAATAAAACACATCAGCCCGTATTATAAAATGTACATAGGCACGCTAACCGAGAATAGTCGGTACGCCTTCTGAGAGGGGTGGGACTTCCACAGTCACATCAGTTAGGAAGGTTAGAGAGCCGCTGCAGGGGATGGCGGAGGCCAACCGGTTAGAACGAAGACGAAGATGCGCTTTCGCTAATCTGGGGTCCGCAGGCTTCTGCGACGTCTTCCAGCTGCTGCCGGCGGGCCGCATGTGCTCTGTGTCTTGAGAGAGGAGTACCTGAACAGAGCGTGCTCCAGATTTTGCATGTTTGCAAAAGCGTGAACAGGCTGTATAGATTTCTTCACACTTGCGCTAAAAGCCTATCTCAGGGGGCAACGGCGATCACAGCGGAGGTGTGAAAGCGAGTGCGAACTCTCACTACCGTATGTCTCACCCTACGTCAAGGCTGACAGTTCTACATATGGTCTCGGATCATGCAGGGAGATACGGTAGCACCGGTGTTTACAGTTGTATTCTCAGCTTATGGAGCTGCAAAGTTTCCAGTCAGACAGTGCAGCACCCTTGGAGGGTTTGTTTACACGGTCTACACCTACACAATCCACTTGGTGGTCCTCTGGGTAGATGTCTATTTGACAAATTTTTTATAAATTCTGTTTCTATCTTTTCGGGGTTTTTTTTTACAATGCTATATTTAATTGGAGGTAGAAGTTTGATGTGAACAGCATTTACTTCATTCACAAAATGACTTTGATTATCACAAGATGGTGACATGCACACATAGAACTTCAGCAACGTTATGTTGCAGAATTTAAACCAGAGCTTCTGCATTACTATTTTCAGACTGAATCCCGAGTTTGTAAATTCATAGCACTGTTGTTTGGCCCTGCACCTTTGCGTTTTCATATTGATACACAGCGTCTGAGTGCTCAGACAGAGGCTTGATCTGCCAGTATCTAACAGTCTGAAGAGTTGTATTGTCCTTGCTGATGCAACAGGACAGGCTGACCTGGATAGCAGCTGGATATATGAAGTATTCCCTCCTACCTGATGGTATATGTGGGTTCAGCTTCCCTATTGATGTGTGATTCCAGTGCTGTCTTGTCATTGTTGAATAAAGCAGCCAGCTCCTCTTGGTAAACCCCACTGTGAGTTTTATTTTAGCAATATGCCATTTTATTTTCTTGTCCCTTTGTGCAAATTGTCCAAAATTCCATTACTGCAATGCTCTTCATATGTGGTGGTATATTGTTATACAGTAGTTCTCTTCACATGTGCTGTTATATTGTTACTGTGGCCTCAAGAATTATTTTTGTTGTATATAATATATAAAATATATATAAAAATATATAAAATATAAATTATATAAAATTTTACACATACACATACTCAGTGTGTCTGGTATTTGACTGAGAGATATCGCATGCTGGAAAACTTGTCGACATAGGATTCGAACACGATGCTCAA
>JAOXYF010000025.1:3950963-3986350 GCA_028565775.1 Sternarchorhynchus goeldii
TAATATAAATAAAGCCTGTAAAGAAATGTCCCTCCTAGTCCATGGTCCTCCCATGTGACTGTCATGGCCACTGGTAAGGCTTGAAATTGCCATCAGCAGCTCATTTCAGTGTGGATTTGGAGGAGTGTTTGTTTGGATCATTGTTTCATTGTGTGCTGAGAGGTCCAATCACAGCTTCACAAGCCAGTCTTAGACTCCAAGGACCCAAGTCTCTAATAACATGTATCATATGTATCCTAGCAATGCTGCTAGGGCCTTTGGAAAAGAACCACGCAGTATCACAAGTTCAAAGCCATGCTTGGAATGCAAAACCCAGTTCAGATGAAAACTTCACTTCCAGACTGTTACTTCTACGGTCAGAGGGAAGCAGAGGGTTTCTTATGGCACATTTCCAGACAGGTACACCTCAGGATGTACCTAAATCCTGAAGTTTTCCTGCTGTGATCCTCGCAGGCTCTAACATCCTCCACCACATGCATGTGCATGCAGCCTTGTGTCGTCTTCCAGGCAGGCGTACAGTGGTTTGAAATGTCTTAATTATTGTCCCAGTAGTGCAGATGGATATTTTAGGTGTCAAGCTCTTTTTATAGCCGTAGTTTGATTTATGTAGGTGGGCCATCGTTTGTCCCATTCCATTTGTGAGCTCTATGATTTATCCATGTTGATGGATGTTACAAGGTATTTTCCATTTATACTGTAGAGAAATATGAAGTAATGGGTAATTACTTAACAGTGACTACTTAACAGCCATCTAAAGACTTAAGGTGTGCTTAAAAAATGTAAGTGTTAAGTGATAATGTTAATTCGATTTTTTTAGACGTTTTTTTTAAAGCATTTTTATGTGTAAGATCAAACTGATAAACAACAAAGTCTTTTTCCAAGCTTTTTTCTTTTCCAAACATTTTGGAAACAAAGCTGGGTTTAATGGAGCACATAAATGTGTGATGTGTAGATGCTCTGAATCCAAGTACTGTTCAGTTGAGAATAACTGATGATTCAGGGCTTAGCAAGACAGGACAAACTCGAGTGACAGATCACCATTCCCAGCGCTCTCCAGGCATCATCCCGCTTAAGACACATTGCCTTCAGGTAATTATCAGCCAGAGGGTAAAGCTCTAAGAGTCCTGGGCATTCTCCCAGCGAGAGGGGAGGACAAAGAGAGGAGGGGGGAGGCAAATAGACAGGACCTGTCTCTACACTCAGAGCCTGCTGCATGGTGCATTACCCATTACCCAGAATGTCAGAAGCTTTCCAGATGCTAACAATAGCAGAGCAGGAGGGGCAGATGAAAAGCTGCTGCTCTGGTGCTGCCAGAGAAGCTCCTGCTCTCCACAAACGAGGCACCGCTGCACCCAGGCCTCGCTAGGAGCAGCTGTACTTGCACACATCCCACTGTCACGGCCCTATTAATAGTGCCGATTTATGTTAGGGTTAGGAGTGTGGATGGGGGAATTATGAATTATGAGAATTATGTAAATCTCTAGGCAAGGGTGCCTCAACAAGCTTTAATCTTTTTAATGCTGATAGAATATTTCAAGAACCGTATGTTTTCTGGTGTCTGATCTGAGGATTATTTGGAAAATTCATTTCAGATGCTTTCATGGAGAATTTTGCTAAATTAGCTGTTGTCACAGACATAGAATATGCAGTTAAAAAGGAGGAAGGAAACTTAAATCTCCAGATGAAGTCTTTAATGAAACACAACGAAACATAAAGGTGCAACAAGAATGAAAGAAAACCAGCATCAACGACCAACAAAGGTCATGCAAACAAAAGGGGCTCATAAAGGGCAGAACATAATAACATAATAATCTTGGACTGTGGTGGACTTTGTTCAGGTCTGTTTCTATAAGGTATGGTGACATAAATGACCCTAATGAACCAAACATGTCATGGTTCCCCTCTGCTAGCATCGTGGTCTCCCTGGCAACATGCCTTGCTTTTGTCTTCCTGTCTCTGCCTGGTTCCTTCTCCTGTTTCTCATCCGTCTTTAATTAGTTTGGGTATTTAGTCTCTGCTTGTTTACCTTCTAGTAACTGATCATTGATGTTCATTCAGCGTGTGTTCAGTCAGTGCAAGTTTAATGTTTCGTGATTTGTCTTGTTTTCCGATTTCTTGTTTAATTCCCATATCTGTTTTGGTCTTTGAGTTTCTGTGTTTATCATGTATCCTGTTGGCTTTTCAAACCTCAACCATACTCCCTGGACTCCGATTATAGGTTTGCCTTCAATAAATGTCACTCTGCTCAGCACACACATCCACATCTCACTCACTCAACATTACATTGTGTTATTTGTATTTTTTTGGTTTTTCATCAACTTTCTGTTGATGGTAATGTAATTGTTCAAAGAGCAACTTATCAAAACTATACAGATTCATAGTGAAGCGTATTATTACTGTGACATTGTTGTGCAGCCAGTGGTCTTCAGTTTCTACTTTCAGGCCTTGCTCAAGGGGCCCAATAGTGGCAACTTGGCAGAGGTGGAGCTTGAACCAACGATCTCCTGATCAGTAGTTGAGAACCTTCACCGCTGACGCGTTATAGATATTCAGAGTGATTGGAAGGATGGTATCCATTTTACGCTCTTTAACGAGGAGTTCGATATGTATTTGTACGTCTATGTGAAACGGCATTACCAATACTGTGTAAATTTAGCTTTAGCATGTTCTCATGTTCTCCAGCCTGCCGCCACAAGTAAAGTACGAGGCCTGGCCTCATAAGTGAAGTTCATTTGGTGTGACTTACCTTCAGCTCCCAGACTACATGTACATCATTTGAATCTCTGAGTTTCTCATTACTTTTTCAGATGGCTGATGACTTCACATCGACGTGGCTTTTCTCCACTCTGAGTGCAATGTAATGCATTAACCTAGCGGGTTACACCAAGACAGCGATCGTCCTCGGGTCAGGGGAACTGACATGGCAAAGAAACTATGGACCTCAGTGGGTTATTTTTTTTCCCACGAATGAGAAAAATAATTTTCGCACCTCCATCGAGTGCAAGGTCATTTGTTACGCAGATGTGGAGCACAGCGCTTAACACGCTGCAGCTAAATAAATGTTTGTCCCTAAGTTGCAGTGAGCCAGGCAACATTACACTGTGCACTTCCTTAACAGCGATGTGTCAGTCCCAGTAACAAAGTCAAAAAGGGAGAGACAGAATGGGGGAAGTGGGGTTATTTTAAGAGCACTGTGTAATTAATCATAAGCCAAAGGCATGAAGCAGGGGGAGCTTATCATTGCTATTTTGCTCCTTCTTTCTCCTACGTTCTTGCTGTTTTCTTGTTTCTTCATTGCCCTTTACTTTTTTGCATCTCTCTCTCTCTCTCTCTCTCTCTTTTAATGCACGTCTTTAATGCAAGTCCTACATGCACACATATGCACCTCTTTTTCACTTCATCAGCAACCAAACATGGCTAGAAACATGAGCTGCAGTCCTGTAAACGTACGTCCTGTTGTAGTACATGAGCTGCAGTCCTGTAAACGTACGTCCTGTTGTAGTACATGAGCTGCAGTCCTGTAAACGTACGTCCTGCTGTAGTACACGCAGTGGGCCGACCCGTTCTTCTCCTTCGTCACTGCCGTATTGATCCATACACACATTTCCCGCATCATCCACAGCATAGAGAGCATAAGGCGATTTCATTGGCGAGCAATAAGCTGTGACTAATTGTTCAAGAGCTGATTCTCCATCTTACTGGTCTGCAGCCCACTCCAGATTCGGCCCAGCGTTGAGAGCACTCCAGCCTCGTAGAGAGTGATCCGTCTGTCAGGGTTTGGGATGGGGGAAAAAAGATGCACTCATGCAGGCAGCAAAGACTTTATTTCATCATCCCAACGATGGAAGTCCTTGAACTCCGTCACCGAGGCCAGAGAGCGGCTGAGGGAGTGGAGCAGCATGTGAGCATGTCTGGCCAGAGCTCAGTAAACAGGCTCCTGACTGCACTCATAACATCTAAGACCAGCCAGAAGAATCCACACACGTCACTTACTGTAAGCTCTGCAACCACATAAGAGGGATTTCGCAGGAAATCTTTAAACTCCCAATGGTCCACTGTAAACAAAGGAGTTTCCTTTTGTCCATTCAGCGGTTTTTTCCACATAAAATGTGCTTTTTATACAGTGCCCCCTACGTAGACAGCTTGTCAAAGGGGATTTAAATGTCTGAGACTAACATCTTCAACTACTGTTAGCCCTGACCTTGAGCGTCTTCTGAATGCATGTTGTGAACACATTCCCAGGTAAAACTCTTCATGAAATCATATCACTCACCTGGCATAAAGTACTGCATTTATAGTCACTTCAGCTTACTGCAGACACCATTTGGTCACTGACAGCCTAGGCAAACCAGTGGCTGGTCTGTCTCCTGTCTACACCAGACTCACTGTCCAGCCTACTCAGTGGGTGAGTGTACATCAACCATGCCAACCAATGCATGTAAAAGGACACAGCAATAGACATTCAGTCCTCTGTGCATGACATCCACAGGCTGCATCTACAGGTGAAAAAAAAAGCTGTGGGTTTTTTTTCATAAGTTCATGTAAGTGCCGACCCAGTAGGTCCTCCTGTCATCACTGTTTAGTTTCTGTTATGTCTGTTACAAATCAATTTAACAGCTTGTTTTATTAAGTTTATTTTAATAAGTTTTATTAAGAAATTTGTCATTTTGGGAGTCACTGAGAGGTAAACTCAATCAAGAGCAAAATGTATTTCATTTCATTTCAAATGTTTTTCATGGTAAAGCTAATAACTAAAGAAATTATTTTTTAACACATTTTATGGAGGAAACTGAACAGGCCCTTACTGAGTGAACCAGAGCACGCAGCAGGTGCTCCTGCCACTGCAGGTGCTCCTGCCACTGCAGGTGCATGTAGAACCTGGTCATTACTTGCCCCCAATACTATAAGAGAGGCTGTGCACTGTGTCAGACACACCGTCAGATTGTGTTCCAGCCTGGAAGTGGGTAATAAAACAGCCCTTAATCTTGTTTCCCATAGCAAAACGTGAGAGCCGCCCACCTGCTCGCCAAGTCACTGTCCTTGTGAAGTTTTCCCGTAATATGTAATCACATAATCTGGTAAATCACATAATCTGGTAAATCCGTTGTTTACCGCTACATCTCGCATGTGTTTCGTGAAGGTAGAGCGCGAGCATTAGCCGCGAACGTTGTGATAATGCGCCATAAAAATAGATGACAGTGTGTGAAGTGCCGCGAGGTGACGACTGGGTAATTTATGAGCGCTGGGCGTGTCGGGAATGGGCTGAACCAGGTCGTCCTTTCTCACCGAGCATCCATCATGATGAGCAGGGTGCTGGCAGCAAACTCATGCCAATCTATCACATTGCTGAAAGTCCTGTGCCTGAAGCCCTACTGTCTTCCACACTTCCAGCAGAGAGAGAGAGAGAGAGAGTGTGAGAGACAAGATTTAGACCATAGCCAGTCCAATGTAGTTACACATAGGATCTTGGACATGAACACCCCCCCCCCCAACCTCTCACCCCAAAGAAAAAGAGTGGAAAAATTTTATTATAGCAGGCATCTCCTCTAAACAATTCATACTTTCTGATTGAATTCATATTTTGAAATCTGTGATTTCCCCAACCAACTTTAATGTCGACTTTTTCTCTCCACAGCCGAGGAGGACCCCTGCCAGATGAACCCATGTCTGCATGGGGGCAGCTGTCTGAGGGAGGGTGAGGGCTACAGCTGCCTCTGTCCCCTGGGCTTCTCTGGAGAGAGCTGCGAAATCGGTAAGCTAATGATGAGGGACCAGGTCAAAGGGCAGAGATCAAGAGGTCAAGGGCTCTTGAAACAGAGTGAAAGACAATTGATCACTTCTCTTGAAACTGCGACCTGGTTGCTCCAGGCTACCATAATGATCCGGTTTATGGTAATAAAGCTGTGTGTTCACCTAGATGATAGAGTTATGAAGACGGGGTGATGTAACGTGTTTGTTTCAGTGTTTTCCTCTCTTGACAGAGATTTGTAATTCACTGGTTGAAAATGAAATCATAATAGATTAAACAGCAAGGCCAATGTGTGCCAAGGAGAGTCAGTTCTTTTATATTCCACAGGAACTGTTGTATAAAGTATTAAAGTTATTTCTACAATAATACACTAGTGTTTTATATTAAGCATTCAGTGCATTTTTTAATTTAAAAAAGGAACGGAAATATGATAAAACATACTGGAGAGAGAGTGACTGGCTCATCAGTCCTAGCTCGGAATGCCTGGCCGTGGTTCTGATATTCTAGTGAACATGTTTGAGTGACAGCCAGCTGTCACAGACCTGCAGGTTTGCTACACTAGTCAATCAAAACCGAATATAATGGCACAAGTAGGGTATATTTCCAAAGCTAAGTTCTGTGTATGGTTAAAAAAAATTGTATATGTTTCACTGAAAAATACCTTAGCACTGCCTAATTCCGAGTTTTTCTGTAGTTAACGTCAGAGAAGTCTAACCTAATACCTGTTTAGTACATTTATGACTTTAATAGGGGGTGTGGGAGTGGATCAGCATTTAGACTACTGAGAGTGAAACTTACATAAGCTTTACCCAATATAATGACCACCCATTTTACACTTGAAGGTTACAAACTCTGGCAATTTAAATGAATAACTTTCTGAACTATGGAGTAGCTGGATCCACTTTGTACATGCACACTGTGTGCCCTGAAACTGAAAATTAACCAAGAAAACTGAGATTTACGTTTCTTTATTTATGTCCTGGTTCTTTAAGTAGTTCTCTTTGTCCTGTGGGTGGAGCCATTTGTATATCCACAAACTCCACCCTTTAAAAAATGGAACCCCTTTAATCTATACTGTCCTGGTGAGGACCATGGACCATTGCAGAAATCTTGAAATAATTGTGGTAAAATGGTTAGCACTAGTTCATGCTTCACAAGCCCTTCGTTTCATGTGTTTATAGCAGATGGTAATGGCTGTATGGAGGTGGAGGAGCTCAGAGAGACCACCGCCTGTCCGCGGTTCCGGTCGGGCAGCTTGTCTGTCGGGCCCAGGTCGAGCAGCACACAGCCTGACTTTAGTCTGGACCACAACACAGTCAGCAGGGTGTGAAAAAAAGGAGAGTTATAAAACCTGAAGCTGTAAGCCACCAGTGGTGATAAAAGACTTGGTGGGGATGTTTCAAGCTGTCCTGACAAAAAAGATATTTGAATTATAGCAGGAGAGGAAATTTTTATTGTATTCCAAAAGATAGAAATACTATGAAAAGCTAACATCACTAAACCTGCCTCTAGTCCTATCACTTGTAATATTTCACATAAGTTCATTTGTGCAAAATCCTACAAATGAGATGTTTTGGGGTGTTTACGCCGAAACAGACTTAAGGCTAAAATATTTGATGTTTTCAGACATCCCTGACCAACAGGTCCATTTTAATAACGCAGTAGACAACACAAGAGGAAGCTGAAGGCTTAGTAAAGTGTTGCTTCTGCTGTGTACCTGTGGATGGGTTTTTGTCTACCTGTGGATGGGTTTTTGTCTACCTGTGGACGGGTGTCAAAGGACACCAAGGCTGCATTGTCATAAACATCATTATGGGTCCCTCTGCACACCGGCCACACAATCAATACTTATGTTAACTAACCCAAGTCGAAGGAATACTTGATCTGTGGGGCATTAGCACGTGTGCCAGTAAATGCTGACGTCTCTATGCTAACTGATTCACTTGCAAATCACATTGTACAAATTCAAATGCCTTTTTGTGGCGTGATTGATGTTTGTGATTCAAATTACATTCATTCCACATGAGCGTGTTTATGAATGTCGGATACCTCAGAGAGTCATTTCAGATTTTTTGGCTTAAATTTTCTTTTTAAGGAGGATTTGGATTTATTATTATTATGGTATTACAGGTAGATATCAAAACATTGCTTTAGGATTTTGTAATGACCTTTTCTTGGCTACTGGTGGGACTTTTGTGAAGTGATTTTGTGCATGTGTAGTATTAATTACTGCTAATGGCCGTAGAGTTAATTGCATATTATTCCAAGCACTTGACCAGATTTGTAATGACTTAACATTTGGCAGGTGAAATGTTCATGAAGTAAGTTGAGTGTCTGAAGGAGCTGTTCCTCAAGACCCCTCTGTGTGTCAATCACAGGAACTGGACAAAGAGGTACATGGGGTTATAAGGAGACAGAAACCACCTCAGTGCGATGAAGTGAGACTTAAATGAAAGAATGAGACTTACATTTGGTTGGTGTGCATTTGTTACTTCACAGGAGAAAGGTACCTTAACCTGCAGCCAGTGTTTATTGAGCCCGGGTTAGTGGATCAGTTTTTTTTTTTGAGAAGAAGCTGAATTAAGTTACCTCAGGCTTGCGGTTGAAAAAAAAAACAACGAATGTTCACGCCTACCGGTGCTCTTATACATCTGACTGATGAAGGCAGACGATGTACATCAGTTTTACACAGCCTTCAGGGGAAACTAGGGGTGCTCATGCTCTGCCATATTGCAATGGTAGGATCTGGGTCAGAGACAAAATCGGGCAGGTTATTAGATAGTTTTGTTCATTTGGTTATAACTGCAAGAGCCAAAGGCAAAAAATTCGCCATTGTGAACATACGATGACGAAGTACTTGAGCAATCGCTTTCTTATTGCCTTTCTCTGCCATCTGCCTTCTCCCTTCTCCATTTAGATCGCAGGCCTGGGGAACCACAACTTCTTTGTGTTCACAGTTCTCTGCTGCAGTATAATCTCAATCACACATCCTGAACTTGTCGACTGGATTTTATTCAGCCTCGTCTTTCACCTTGTGCTTCGCGAGAAGTAACTTAATGATTGTTCTACTGCGAATTGTGTTGCCATGGATATTTCAGTATGGTGTCAGAGGAATCTCCCAGCAAGATCACCTTTAGCTCTCATGGTCAGGTAGAAACATCTTCACCACCTTCTGCCTCTTGCCAGGAAACAAATGCAAAAGAATGGAATACTTCTCGGGCTTCCTTGTTCTTCCTGGCTTTTATCCAAGCTGCAGCACTTTCTCTCTAACCCTGCTTTCTCCCTTTTCTCCACTGCATCTCTGATTGTTGCTCTCTCAACCCCTCTCCCTGCTGGCTTGTCGTTATATGGTTCAGAGGTTGTATGGAAATCGCAGAGCAGTGCAGAGATGGGGTAAAAACAGCCCTGTAGCGTACCAGCCTTTTTCTCTTGGAAAATTCATTACATCGCCTTCACCAGAGTACGGTATACTTTCTCCACCTTTAACCCCCACCCCTAGATGAAGAACTGAAAATAAATTCAACAGCCTTGTGACGTGCACACCGCCTGGCTTCTTTGCATTGACACCAGTCCCCCTAATCGAGTTTGAAAGATTCATGAAGGCGACCCTATTAATATCTCTTTGGCCCAACCCTTGGGCTTCCAGGGCTCTGGAGCGGGGAGCTGTTCTCTGCTGGAACTGTGCAATGGAGAAGCCTCTGACCGCTGCATTTACATGCTCGATCCAGTGTGTCGGGTGACTGACAGCAGGTTGGATATACAGGCTGCGCTGTTCATTACGTGCAGCTGCTCTTTACAGGGACAACATTCCTCACGTGTGTCATTCCTGTCGTGTTTGGAGTTGATGACCAAATCGGTCATGATCACTGCTAACTTGTAAATTTGCACTTCAAAAGACGGACCACTATTGCTACTGGGACGTTGTCTAGATCATGAATTCAGGTTCCCAGACAGTCCTACACAATTTAAATCAGAATCAGAAACCTTTTTTACCATAAGATGAAAACGTCAACACACCTCTGCTGTGCCCTGTCATTAGGCATATCGACATCTGCATAATATATACAGTATATTTTTTCAGATCAAAAAAACAGCATGCAATGGTCAATACTGATCTCATCAGACGCCCATCTCATAGTCATTACGCTGACAGCAGGGTGACATCACGTCTCCTCACTCTGCCGCCTGTGACTCCCTGTGACACACACAGCCACAGGAGAGCTTGGTCAGCAGCACCTCCTGAGACCAAAGGGACCTGACAGAGTGAGGAGAAAGATCAATGAGCGCTTACGGCCTCTGCCCTCCAAAAAAAAAGCCCCCTCCCAAAGATACATTTCAAAAATACTCCAGCATGAGAAATTTTAATGGAGAAAGTTTTACATTTTCCCAGCATCCAAAGCTTTGCAGGACATGACCAAAGGATCGGTGCATCCGATGTATGACCTGGATACCGAATATTCCAGATCTTTGTGCACCTGTCATCCTGTAGAAGGAAGGGAACTAAACATCAAGCCATGACACATACTGTATACTTGCAGACAAACTGCTTTCCCATGAAGTCAGAATCTTAACAGCTCCTTAACGATCCGGCAGGCGGCTGTGTTGTCCTGGAGACGAGGGGTGGAGTCAGGTGGAGGAGGCCTCTATTAGTGCCACAGAAGGTTGCCGCTCTAATGCCACTTCTAATCAATAACAAACGTTCCTCACACGCTGAGTGAAAGAGTAAAAAACTGCCCACAGGGTCATGCTAATGCTAAATAATGCTAAATAACTCTCCTAACCTGTATTATAAAAGTGCAAAAAAGTAACATCTAGAGATTTGAAGCAGGTCTCTGTTCTGGTTTAGCAGACCCTCCCAGCTTAATCCATTCCCCCCCGCCATGTTTGCAAATATCCTAATTGATTTTGACAGAGGAAGTAAGGAATGCTTTGACTTTCGTTTTTATAAGTATACCATTAATAATATGCAAGGTAGAAAAGTCTCCCCGAGAGATCTGCTCTACATTACCGTCCCAGTAGCATTTCAGCACCATCTGATAACTCATTTTAAGCACCCTTTGAAATGAACCAAGTCAGTGATTAGCTTTCTAATGGCTGAGGTGCGACAGGTTCTAGAGAGGCATTTTCCTCTTTCTCAATAATCAGCAGAAATATTGCACACCTGCTCTTTCCTGTCTGATATCACACGCTGGCTCCAGTCTCGCAGCCTCTGAGGTCTCCTGTGGAGATGAGAGTCCCACCAGCCCCCCCCCCCATCCAACTACTGTGGCTCCTGGCTAGTGGGGGTGTGATGTAGCAGTAATTATGGTTTATCAGGTTTAAATGAATGGGCATTCAAAATAGATGAATACATTCAAAATAGATTAATACAATTAAAATGCATTAAAAGCGTTAGCTATTTTCTACCAGTATAGTAGCCAGCTGCAGTCTGCTGCAGGAGATGTCAGCCCCAAAAATGATTTTTTCTGTGCATTTATTTATTTGCTTGTTGTTATTTATTTGTTTGTTTACTTGAGTACTATTTGTTTACATTTTATTCCTGAAATTACAGATCCTGTCCTGCTGTGTCAGTATTTCTTCATCTATCTCTCTCTCTTTTGCATCGCTCTCTCTTCCCCACTCCCACTAAGCCAAGCATTTCTCTTGCCCCACCTCACTCCACCACACACACACACACACACACACACACACACACACACACACGTGCACATGGTTTGGAGGTAGTGTTGAGTGCAAGATAGCTTGACCTCAGCACACCACACCGAGGACAGTGAGCCTGTCAGATCCAGAGAGCAACAGCGTGAAGTGTTGTGACACGGCTGTTCATTAGCCTCTGTTGCGCTCCCTGGCCAGTTGCGCTACGCCTGTCGACAGCAGCCTGGGTCTGGCTTGGCTTCAGCCAACCTTCAGCGGTGAACGAGCCTAGTGAACTCCTGCAAACAGCGTTGCACTCACCCTCAACGCCGGAACCGATGAGCAACAGAGCAGCAGGACTTTAAAAAGCTGCTTCATCTCGCAACGTTTCAGATATACTGGGATTTTTTTTTTCTTTCAGTTATTCTGTGATTCGATGTGAGCAAACAGAGGAAGGACGGTGTGGAGTAGAGAGACATCTTTAAAAGCTGACTGAAAGAGTTCCAAATTTCTTGTAGAAAAATTTCTATTGGTTCCTTAGATCCATCAAAGTCTTAAAGGTTAGTCAGTTCAAAATAAAGAAAGGTCTTTATGTACATAGCTTTTTCCACTGAGCCTCTACATAAATCTCAGAGCTGTCAATAACTGAATAATTTTATCAGTCTGTGCGATTCTAGACATTAAGTGATATTAGTCTTTGGTTGTGCCAGAATCTGTCACTTTCCTCCAGCTGAAGACAAGGTAAAGTGGTGTTGACACATGTGGATGTTTGGTTGTTTTCATCTTATTACGTGTCCTGGTCGGCTGGTAGTTGCCTTTCACTGTACAGACCTGTGGTTCCAACCCCACATTTTGTCATGTATTCACCCTCGATTCAACTCTTCACCAGTTTGGTGGGACAACCCCCTTGCCTCCGCTCCTCCTGCTCCGCGAAACCGATCACAACACTGTTTGATCTAAAAAATTGGTGGCACTTACTGGCAGGGGTTCCTTTCTCAGCACTGCATGTTGTGACAGTCTGAGCTTTGAGATGCCACTCCTAGGTGAAGCGGATGCCGGCAGCAGCAGACTGGGACAGCATGGAGAAGCTCCTTGTTGTTTTAACTTTAACGGTTCGTTCTCAGCACTGCACGCGTATTTATTGCCTCTGGTTTGCTGGGGAGCATTCAGTGCTGGGATTCATTTGCCAGGATTTGTTTTGAGCAAAGGCAAAGCATGAGAGGAATGAGAACGTCTCTCACACTCAAGAGCAATTGTTTATCCCTTCACTTCCCTCCTCCAGTGTTGCCTTCCCACGACAGTCCCACTCCTAGCTACAATCCATAACGCGCTTCGCATTGGAACAGCTGTCTTCAGCCTGCCGACGCAATTACGCCGACGACGGTGAGCAGCGGAGGCTCGTGCTCATCACCGCAGAAAGACCTCAATTTACCCTTCAATTGTCGAACAATAAGAAAAAAACAATTAAGCAGAACTCACTGAATTTCAGGACACTGTCAAGAACTGCCGTGGATAATGACGATGACAATGCCGACTCCGAGAGGAAGCGTTGAGATGTTTGCGGACGACCCTCCGTGGACGTGGTTAGAGGGGTGAAGCCAGTACAGTCTCCACCCACTCCAGGGCAGGGTGCCTTGCTCAGCTCCGTGCCACAGGACCCCAGCCAACACAATAGGAGCGCTTTAGAAGCGGGGCACAAAACATCTTTTGTTAATTGCTGTTCGTCTCTTTTTTGTCATTATATGAGTTATAGTTTTTGACTAAGCATATTATGACTAAGATTCTGTGGCAGTGAAGATTTGTGCTGTTGCTAAATGAACTCATTATGAATGCCCTGTGTCTAGACTTTATGCAGATAGTACTTTAAGTATTGAGAACGTTTCAGGAGTAAACACTGTCATCGCACGCTCATGTTTTTGAGGTCAACAATGAAAGTTTTGAAACAGAGTATAAATGTTCAGATTAAAAGCAGTATATTAAATCTAAAACCTCACATGCAAAGTGCATTTCCTTCCCAAGAGTTTTTGGGTTGTTTTTTTTTTTTGTTTGTTTTTTAAACCACCACACATCACGTAAGTGGTGGGTCCTAATGTGGATGATATTGTCCTCGCTGTAAAAGTGGGAGGCTCTTTGATGGCCTTCGACATTTGCGGAAGAGCACTGTCAGGCATGGGGAGATGAGGAGACACGGAGGAGCCCCAGACGGCGTCCGCACCGCCAGTGCACTCTGTCTGCTGCTGTCACGGGCGTTTACATTTTTAATCATTAACGTTTGAACCTGGCAGCAGTGGGTGATGGAATATCATCCAAGGGAACTTTCTGCGCTTTTGCAGTGAAAGTCCTTGGTCGTGGTATTGATCTATTTTTTCCCTTATTTTAGTTCGTTATTAGATTTCGCCAAGTGGACTCCAGGCCCAGCGGAAAGCCTGCACGAATCCATAGCCGTGAAATTGTTGATTGCGTTTGAGGTCTCATTTATTAGAGATGGGGGTGCTGTTTACATTTTATTTGGCCCCTCGTTTACAAATGCCTTGGCAGCCAGTGAAATTGAAAGCATAAATCTGACCAGTGTGAAATGACCCCCCCCACCTTCCTCCCTGGGGCCCCCAGGTCTGCACAAGGCATTGAAGAGTGTAGCCCAGCAGGAAAAGTCAATGTCAGACTGATGCCCTCTGAGACATGCTGACGTGTCCAGGGCAGCTCAGGCTTCGCGTCTGCAGGTCTGCAGGTGCTTTCACTTCATGCACTGGCCCAGTTCTGCTGATGTATGGGCCTCTCCAGGGCTGCTCCGGGGAGACCTGCTGTTCCAGGGATCTGGCCAACAGTGCCTCTGTCGCTGGAGGACAGTCTGCTCCGCTCAGGCCGCACCTACACAACCCCGTTCAGGAGAGCTCGTAGTTTTGCCAGAGAAGCGACTCAAAAAGATTATTCAGATTATTATCAGAAGAAGTCATTAATTACCATGAGTAACACACCAGAGTTTTCCTGGTGTGTTACATGAGACACAGACAGCAATTACAAAGTGACAGAGAGTAAAGCAGAGCAACACTCAACAGTTAATACTGAAGTAAACAAACGTTAAATGGCCAGTACTGAACATTAAATAGTAATTGTAACGCAGGACATTAAATAGTAAACAGTACAAATATACATTAAATATTGATGAGCACCAGATAATAAACAGTGCAAATGCTAAACCATTAAGTCAAAGTTAAATAAATTTATGCAGTTCAGAATGTCTTTAAAATGGCACTGTGGGTAGGTGTAAGATTTAATGGTGAGTTCAGCAGAAAGGCGTGTCGAGAACCCGAATCGTTTGGAGGTCAAAATTGTCCTTTGTGCAGATGCTACCGGCCTTTACCAGTTGCCAGATGGCAGCACTGTGAACAGATCCTGGCTGTGGTGTGTGAGACCCCTGATGATCCTGTTCACCCTCCCCTTGGAGTGTTTCGTAAAGATGCCAGGGATGTGCTGAGCTGAAGTCTCCCCTCTCCAGACACCTTGTGGTGCGACTGCTGCACCAGATCACGGCCCTGAAGTTACGGACTGTTTCCTGCAGTGGCTCTCGTGGTTTCTAGCAAACTTGTGAACTCAAAGTCTGCTAAATCTGCTTAAAAGGTGGATGCACCGATCTGCCTAGGGAAGAAGTGTTTGTGGATCAGATGAGGCAAGTCCCCCTTGTGGTTGAAGGTAGTCACCCCCGAGTATCCAATCAGCTGAACGTTATCTGTTCCTTTTCTCGTTTGTTTGGTTTTGTCAACACCGAGGGCTCGGCCGTGCCGCCTGCACCAGACAGCGAGCACTTGGAGCTGTAGCAGCTGATTCCTTCTGTTTGGATATTGGCCTGCACAGCAGTAATATTGTTGGCAAACACGGTCACGTCTTTGGGGATGTGCGTGGCCTCACAGTCACGGGGACTCCAGCATTGGTGCACTACTCCACACTAATGTCCTGCTGTTGTTAAAACAGGAAGCCCAGGATCCAGCTGCAGGGATAATAATCCTTAGTGTTCAGTAAAGATAACAATGGCATGTTTTAATAATGGCAGTCTTGTCATATCTGAAAAGCATAGTTTTCAGATGGTGATATGAAGACCAGTCAGGACACACCACAGATAGCAGAGAGCTGCAGACTAGCTGTGTAATCCTTTCTCCGTGATCCACGGATGACCTGTGTAGACATGCTAAACCTCTCCCTGCGTGAAATCATTTGGCTCTTTGACTCCGTGATGTCGTGTGCCACTGCAGGGGGGAGGTCTGCTTTCATCTCAGCATGTTCCTCCAAACTGTAAAAAAAAAAAAAAAAAACCTCATTAGTCCAGCCATGGGAGATTCATACTCCAGGCAAAGAGAAGATACGATCCAGCCTCCACCGTTCCCTCCTACCCGCAGCCCCTGAGATGCCTTCAGATGGTATGTGCACCAGCTGAGCCCTAATTGATTTTGCCCTGCGGCATGAGATCAGCACGAAAAGTGTGGTTATTGCCAAGTAGACCTTTGAACCTGTGTGTGTGTGTTTGTGTGTGTGTGTGTGTGTGTGTGTGCACACGCACGCACATTTGTATCTATGTCTGTACTTGTGTTCAATTATATACACTTGTGGATATGTAATCATGTGTGTATGTGTGGACTTATGTGACCTGTGTGTGTGTCTATGTTTGTGTGTGTGTGTGTGTATATGTGTGTGTAAGAGAAACAAAGGGAGTGAGTGAGACAGGAGAATGAGCAGTGGTCACTCTGTACTGGGCCTTTGTACACCTCACACTTTTAAACTATATAGATTTTTAGATGAAACATATGTTTTATTATCAAATTCCAATAAGTGGCATTAGTCATTTGCTCTGGTGCTCCTCAAACCACCTCGTTTATGGGTTTAATGTCCTTAATTAATTCTGCTAGTTCCATTGCATAAGGATCACACAATAGTAGATATACTGATTTATAAAGTAAATGAATGAGACAGCCTAAGCACTCTAAAGTATCGGCCGTCACGAAGCAAGTATATCAGTTAGCACTCATTTGTTACTGCTCGTCATATTACAGGTATGTGTTTTGGCACAGGTCCAGATACTGCCTGAGTAGAGTGGCTGGCAAACCACAAAGTGGTACTGTAACATTTATTTCTGAGAGTAATTACAGCAAGAACAAAGCATTAGGTCTTGTTCAAGCACTGCTTAATGTAAAGTGTTCTGGGAAATCACAGGTGTACCTCATTTTCTATTGAGAATTACCAAGAATCCAGAATGCGTTTCTTTCATGTGTGTGATTACCAGACATCTCACCATGTCTGCAGATGGTTGTCCAAGGTCATTCTTTCTAATTTATAGAATATGTTTGTGACTTCTAGAATGTTCTTCCTCTATAGCTCAGTCATGTACAACAATTTAGCAGTGAGCAAATCTGTTTGTTTTTTTCCTGTAAAAATGAATGTATATAGTAAAATTATGAGGAAGGAGTGCCTAAAGATGTTTAGCTAAAACGAGCAGCACTGTGGCTGAGTTGTTCTACCAGGCTGTGGGTGTTGGGTGAGTGTGGGTGGGTTTCCCGTTATTCCAGCTGACATTAATCGCCCTGCCATCTGAGAATTAGAACCCTTGTGATTTCTGGTGCATTTAACTGAAAAATTCTCTTCTCTCACTTTGTCCACTCAGACATCGATGACTGCCAGTCAAATCCTTGCCAGAATGGGGGTACCTGCATCGATGAAATCAGTGCCTTTGTTTGCCTGTGTCTGCCCAGCTATGGCGGGACCACATGTGAGAAAGGTAACCAACAATCTCTCTTACACGCACAAGTTTACGCCCAAAGGCTGTGTTCACAAAATCATCCGATACAGAACAAACAGAACTTCTACTTATTAGGCTGCTGTCATTCTTACAGTAAATGGTTTCAGTTGCTTTTGGCTTGTTAGGAGGTAACCACTACAATTATTACTTGTCCTAAACAATTTCAGGTATATTTCTCAAAAATGTCAAACTGGGTCAAAAAGTTGGACATGCCCTGATTTAGTTAGAAAACTTCTGGTATGAGTTGTTTGTTTTTGTTTTGCAAATGTCCTGCTAAGGCCATTTGTTCTGCGTGCAACTTGAAATGTTGTGGCCTTGTAACATAAACTTGTGACTGACAACCGACTCTCACTGAATGTTTGATTTGTAGCTGCACTAACAGTTACATGTTACAGCCTGTTCCTATGACTCATGCTACATTTATATGTGCAAATCCACTGAAATATTCTGGCTGTTTATTCCATTATTGAGTATGTCCTCCTATGACCCTGTACCCGTGCACCTATGTAATCAGCCAATTTGGTGATCAATTTCCTTTTGGGAGAGGTCAAGAGAGAGATGGAGAAATAGATAAGGAAAGAGATAGAGAGAGAGAGAGAGAGAGAGAGGGAGAGAGAGAATAAAGAACAAGATTAAAGGTAGGAAAGTTACAATGATCCGATCACTCAGCTGGACTGAAGCATGTCTTCACCTGATTACCTGCCCCCAGTCGAGTACCTGCTCACCTCACAGAGTCTCACACAGTCTCACAGACAGAGAACACACATAATCACACACACACAGAGAACACACACAGAGAAGAGGAGGAGGAAGTCCTCCAGCATCACACACACACACACACACACACACACACACACACACACACACACACACACACTCACAAACACACACATGCTTTGTTTCTGTAAAGTGGAGCAGAATGGGGCCTGCTGTGCCAAACAGTCTTCTGGAGCAGAAGCAACAGGCCAGAGAAGGCCCATGGCTACCTCCCCTCCACCTACCCTCCACCTTCCCTCCACCTTCATGGTGAAGCAGCCTAGAAAATTATAAAACATGCTATGGAACAGAAGCAACACACCTGGACTGTTACTCATCAATCTACAAAGTGTGCCATTAGTCTTTCAGTGTACAAATACCTATATTGTTACAACCCAAAGCATTTAGTGTTTATTTCCTGTTTCCTTATAGTACAGCACAGAACTGTACTTTACATTTCAGTCCTCATTTCATAGACCTCATGAAAGCTATGGACACATAAACGTTTCCGTGTAAATGTGCTGTCATTAGCAAAACCAAAAATGTTAGAATTAAATGAGATTCTCATTTCTGCTAATTGATAATGAGAACAGTTGCAACCTGTAGTTGTTTGAAACTGTTGGGTAGAAATGTGCAGGGCAGTGTTAGATACTGAATACTGACGGAACGGCATATTTGAATTAGAACTGTAGAGTAACAAATGGTCTGTTGCTCTGCGTGAAATGTGTTAAATATACAGCGATCAAAGAAGTGCCTGTTTCAGTGACAGGTTCATTTGTTCGGTTCTTCGTTCAAATCCTCTGTAATATGAGTCAACGCTTGCCTGGTGTCATCCACATGGCATCAAGCCTTTGAAGCTTGCCTTCCTCAACAAGACCTTCCAGTTTCCATGGAGACAAGAGTCAATAAGTTTTCCCCCTCGCCAAACTTGTCAAGTGACCGCGATGTGCTGGAAGGCCATCTCCCGGCTCAGGTGTAACGGTTCTCTAGGCTGTTACTCGGTGCACTAATTACAGAACTGTGGCAAAGCTCTTTGTGCCCTTTGCCGCTGAAAATGTCCTCACACTCCACAGCAGGAGAGATGGGCTGCGATCCGAAGACGCATACAAAAGCCTGCTCCGAGTAAATCGAATGCTCTTCAGTTATTTTGTGTAAATAAAACTTATCCATGGTGTTATACTGGCATGCTTTGGTGTGCCTAAATGTTCACAAGCAACACTCCTCTGCTTCCCCTCCACTTCCTAAAATCTTCTTTCTGTCTCTCTCTGTCTCTCTCTCTCTCCCTCTCTCCCTCTCTGTCTCCCTCTCTTTCTCCCTCTCGCCCTCTCTGTCTCCCTCTGTGTCTCTCTCGATCTCCCTCTCTCCCTCTCTGTCTCCCTCTGTCTCCCACTCTTTCTCCCTCTCACCCTCTCTGTCTCCGTCTCCCTCTCTCTCTCCCTCTCTCCCTCTCTCTCTCCCTCTCTCCCCCTCTCTCTCCCTCTCTCCCTCTCAGTCTCCCTCTCTCTCTCCCTCTCTGTCTCTCTCTGTCTCCCTCTCTCTCTCCCTCTCTGTCTCCCTCTCTATCTCCCTCTCTTTCTCCCTCTCACCCTCTCTCTCTCCCTCTCTGTCTCCCTCTCTCTCTCCCTCTCTGTCTCTCTCTGTCTCCCTCTCTATCTCCCTCTCTGTCTCCCTCTCTATTTCTCTCTCTCCATCTCTGTCTTTGTTATTTATTTATTTTTAAAGTAAGCAGCCAGAAGGAAAACGCTTTTGACCCTTTTGCCTCAAACATTCCTGGTTCCCCGCTGTGCACCAATTCCTGTGGCAGCTTAAAGAGTACCTGGCCGTTCTTAAAGAGTACCTGGCCATTCTTGCCCAGCTGGGACAAATGATAAACGGCAGCTCTTTCTAGCCTGGCTAACCATCAGAATTTTAACTGGACATGGTCAGAATAGTGGATAAATGCAGGCGTGGAGTCTTCTTCAGAGTGAGCCTTTCACACAGTGAAGGAAACCCTGCTTAGGACACTGTCATTAATTAAGCACAAGGTAGTCAGGCGCATGTTTTACCGCTGCTTGTGTCAGAGGAAGAAATGCAGACTTTTCGTAATGTTACGCCTCTCTTTCACTCTCTCTGCCCTTTTTAATTTCGACTCTGTATACTGTGCATGTCTTTACGAATCAGTTCGCAAGTAATCAAGACATAGTCTGTATATAAACAGCTTCTTTTGGTAATCTAAGTTCAATAGAAAGAATAAGCGTTTGCCTGACCTGTGGTGGTAAATCATCTTATATTCACGACCACAAGGTCACAGGGTCAAATCTATTCATGTTCCTTGAGAAAATAAAAATGAAATGTTAAATCCCTGCAGGCTGTGGTTATAGAGGTCTTCTCTTTGGTCACTGTACCCATTAGCAAAGCCTTGTTTTCAGATGATGAGATCAGGGTTTAGATCAGGGTTTAATGGTCAGATAGAACCATTCCTTGATATTTTCTTTACAGAAGGTTCTTTATTGCATTCTACCACAACCAACACCCCCTATCACCAATAATAAATTCTGAAGGGCTTAAACTTCTAAATGGTTACACCCAAAGTAAATCTTTCCTCTAAGAGTCAATTTATGTGGTGGAGATTTATTTGTCTGGCCCTGTGTTGAAGTGTCTGATGTTTGTGGACTCTGAGCTGAATTTCAAAGCTGTGGTCAAGTGGGTTTGCTGAGTAGTTTGTTGACAGTGCAACTGGGTCTTGTTGAATTTTAAATAAGGTTAAGTAGTGGTCTATTCTCTTGAGAGAATGAAAAACATTTCACTATTTATGGTGTTAATGCCTATTTACAGTGTTAATTCATTATCAGCATGCCCAGGGATTACATCCTGGGGCTTCCAGTTACATCAAATGACCTATGAAGACCATTTGTCGTTAATTAAACTGAATTGTATATAGCATGTTTCTGTGATTGCTTTGTCATGATGCACTGAGCAACAGTACTCTCTGTAGTCTGAGCATGCATGGTGTTTATGAGAGTTTCTTTAAGGAACATATGACTGACTGACAGACAAATGGGGACCCAGAAGTGGGACCCATTCGGGTAATGGGGTCCGAGCTGAGGAGAGATCCAGATCTGCCGCTAACCGAGACAGACGGTTAGGTAGAGCTTCAACGTTCAGCTGGCGTGGATGCCAACAAAATGAATTCCCGTCCTTGGGGTAATTAGATGCCATTGGCACTAATGAAGATGTCTTAATTGTAATGACACATACAGAGTCGGACATGGTAAGGGCTGCTGAGTAGGAGCAGGGTTGCATGGTTATCACTACGGCAATGGCTGTTTTATCACTTATCCACAGCCTCCTGCATGTTTCGCTTCTGCATGTTTTACAGCATAGAAGCATAATGCCCCCCCTCCCCTCCCTCCCTGAGTCTGTAAGGATTGACTATTGTGAAGTTGTACCAGAAGCTCCCCATCCACATGCTGGAGCATAATCTTCACCAGTGCACTCATGGAAGAAATACACCTCTCCTACCAGAGCCACTGCGGCCGAGCTTTCCACCGGTGGCACCTAATCAAGGTTGGGTTCCAGCAAAAATGTATTCCTTCTGTTGGTGGCAGTTTGTGATTGTGTGTGTGTGTGTGTGTGTGTGTGTGTGTGTGTGTGTGTGTGTGTGAGTGAGTGGATAGGGGTGCTGCAGAGAGCTGTGTTAGGCTGTCAGAGCAGCAGCTGGGGGAGGAGGGACTGTGAGCCTGGGCTGGGGGAGGAGTGACCGTGAGCCTGGGCTGGGGAGGAAGAGCCATGAGCCTGGGCTGGGGGAGGAGGAGCCGTGAGCCTGGGCTGGCAGCGGAAACGGAGCCCTCACAGTCGAGCAGCGTCAGGCCACGTGATGGAGGGGGTGCTACTCTCTGACCTGTTCCACCTGCACCGGTTGATTTGGGACACCGCTCCCAGCGCCACCACCTGTACCCCCATCCCACTCTCCACTCAGCATTCAGGCTGGCTAAAGCCGGACTCCCATGCTCCCTTGTCGACTGGCTGTAATTGCTCTCTCGGTAAATGGGCATGGCTGGCAGTGGTGCACCTTCCTACACCTGTGAACACGCTGCTGCCCAAGACTGTCAGCTCACGTCCACCTTAACAAGTTGCAGCTTCTTTAAATCTAGAGTGCCAGCACTACATAGATCACAGAGGCCACAGACACGCACCTTCTCATCTCCCCATATCCTCGGTTTTACATGTGCTCTTCCTCCCTCTTGTTCTCTCTCTCTCTCTCTCTCTCTCTCTCTCTCTCTCTCTCTCTCTCTCTCTCTCTCTCTCCCTCTCTCTCTCTCGCTCTCATATCCCCATCTTGCCCTGATCTCTATTCGTTGCTGTCAGATAATGGGCAATTGGCCTCAGGCAGTCTGAGGTTTGCTTTTTTGGAGCCCTGTTTATTGTTCTAACATTTGCCTCGTCACTGATACCGCGGGAAAAGGCACACTGTCTACATCATGTCTAGACAGAGAGAAGCAGGAGCAACCAGACACACGAACACAGCACACACTCTAAAGACTCTTCACATTTCTAGATCATGCTCTCATTCCTGGCACTCAAGCTAATGACTCATCGCTTTTTTTGCTTACATTCTCCATTTTTACTTCTTTTTTTTTTTAAACGACAGAAGACAAGCCCTTAAAACTCATCCCTTCTTCCCTCCTCCTCCTCCTCCGTACAAACCTTCATCAACAGCACAGCGCTAAAATATCACCTCGTGATGGGGATAAATGACCCAGACGCTTAGCTGGAAGCATTTGACCTTTTTCGTTTCGCCTCCCGCTCATTCAGACGGACGAATATTCATCGCAAAACAACCTAAAAGCACGAGTTGTGCTTCCGAGCGGCTCTGAGTAAAGTTTTCAAATCAGAGTGAGGTTCTTGTCCACCGTCCTGTTTCGATGGATGGCAACAAAACAGGGGCGGGAGGGTGTTTCTCAGATCTTGGCGAAGCCCTCTGTCTGTTTGGAGAATGCCAAGACCAAGACACTAGTGACTGCGATTCTGCTATGTGGTGTAGCAGATGTTTAAACAGAGGCATTAGTCAGTAGTCATTAGTCAGTAGTCATTAGTCAGTACTGGTCTTTGTGACGACTGCAGGCCCTGTTCTTGCAGGAGGTTGACAGTGAACAGGACTCTTTCCCATTTGCCAGCTGGAACATCCTGCGGCAGCTCCCATGGAAAGCCTCACACTGCTCTGGGGTGGACCGGCAGGTAGCCAGGCGAGTAATTGCTGCCCATTACTCACCCCCTACCTCCCACCCCTATCCCCTACTCACCCCAAACCCCCCCTTTGTCAAGGTTCTGCTTTCAGGAACAGACTCTGGCCTCACAGTAGCTTGTAAATCCACCAGCGTCCCCATTCTCCCTGCTGGTGGAGATAACAGGCTGGGCCTCCACTGGAGCGAGCTGCTTTGGACACTTCCTCACTGTAACACAATATACCAACCACTGGCTGCTCAAACTGTTTCCAGTGGGCTGGAAAAAGGAGAAGGATGCCTACAAGATGCCCTTCACAACCCCCGTAGCGCCGAGCCAAGTGGCCTCCCCTCTCGGATCTTATTACTTCGGTCGATGGGCTTCGGGATTGTGGCGGTGTCTGTCTGACAGCTCAGGTGCATGTTGGTGTACTTGAGACAGCGGAAGAGAGGAGCAGTCATTGTCACCGTGGAGGACATCTCAGTTCTGTTTCCGGCGTGCGGTAGATTGGGCACCGGCATGAGGCTCAATCCGAGCGGTTTTGGGTACAAACCTGTGTAGCTTTCCAGAAGGGAACATGGTGTTTGTGCTTCGCTTCAGTGTTTGGAGGAGAAAATGCAGCTGGTGTTTGTCATCTCGCCCACGGTAACAGAGCTGCCAGTCTCTCTCCTGCCATGACACTAGAGAAGCACTTGAATGCAAAAACAAGCATTCAGAATGTAATGTTATTCTTATTTATTTTATCTATACCTCTGTGTTAGTATGTGCGTGCACAGGTGTGTGTGTGTGTGTGTGTGTGTGTGTGTGTGTGTGTGTGTGTGTGTGTGTGTGTGTGTGTGTGTGCGGGTTTGTTTGTTTGTTTTGCTCTCTGAGAATCCCATCATATGACAAAGATTCCAAAATAATTCTGTTGTTATTTTTGCATCTGTTTTGATAATGGAACTTATTTGTTTCTTAGTATTGTTTTTTTTAGACTTCCCCTTTTTATTTTAATTACACTGAAGTGGATTCTAATGCTGCTCATGTCCTGTAGTCGGTAGTAGTAGTGAGTGTATAGGAGAGAAATGATGGCTTTAAAGCAGAACTCTCTGCAGGTTAATGAACGTGACCCTGATAGAGGAGACGCACAGACTGTTGTGCTGCAGAAAAGTTTGTCAGAAGTGCTTCCATCCTCCCCACTGAGAACAAGCAGAAAGGCAGACTAGTAAGAGCAGAGAAAATAATGTCAATAACAGAAAGCACATAGAAACACCCCCCATTACCCCCCCCCCCCACACACACACACACACCAACATACACCTTTTACTTTGATGTGTTCCAGCTTGCCACACCCCTCCCCTCCCTCTCCTCTCAATATGCTAGGACTTTGTACGTCTGAATGCTAAACACAATCCCACACAGCCCAGACTGCATCGGCCAATTTACCAGTGACACTTTAGATTTCCCAGAAGAAGAAAAAAAGTGGGGTGGGCAATACGCTGAGCCTCGCAAAAGGAGCTGGCCAGGGTGCTGATATGGGCTTAAAGATAAAACCTTTCTCCCGACACACACCCTGCCTAATGCACATACACAAACACACACATACACATAGCAGAGGGTGCAGATTACTCTTCTTTTCGTGCCCAGATGTTGCAAAACCCCAGAGAGTTGAGGAGAGGCCGCTGAGACAGGGATGTGACAGACCTTAATTGGCTGTTGAGCGCAGCAGTGGAAGGCATTTCTCTGGAATGCTGTGTTTTCTACTAATGCTAAGCTGCTCCTCACTCGGAACGAACACCAGACATGGATTACAGAGAACCAGAGCACAGAGAGCCAAGCAGAGGAAATGAAACAGTCAGACATGTCTCTTTAGGGGAGCTGAAGCTGGGCTTACAATTGAGCTGGCGTGTATGTGTATGACAGAGTGGATTACTCACTCCGAGTGTGTGTGTTTTTGTGTATGTGTGTGTGTGTGTGAGAGAGAGAGAGAGAGAGAGAGAGAGAGAGAGAGAGAGAGAGACAGAGAGAGAGACTAAGGGGGAGAAAAGAGAGGCAGTTTTATTGGCTTTTCAGTGGATGTCAATGGACTGAAAGCCCTCCCTTCCTCTCTCATGCACACACACAAATTCTCTCTCTAACAAACACACATTTTCTTACACACACCCTCTCTTTCTCTCTTTCTCTCTCTCTCTCTCTCTCTCTCTCTCTCTCTCTGCAGACACAGAAGGATGTGATCATAACTGGAGGAAATTCCACGGTCACTGCTACAGGTACTTCACCCACCGGCGCACCTGGGAGGATGCGGAGAGGGACTGCAGAGTACACAACGGCCACCTGGCGAGCATTCACAGCAAGGAAGAGCAGGACTTCATCAACAGTCAGTCCGTCCTCTCATTATCCAGCTGCCCTGTGCTTCTGCAGGACATCCTGCACGAGACCTTCCATGCACATCTCACACAGCTGACAAGACCCATGTAACATCCCTAAAACATCTCAGATAGCTCCATTTTCTACAAATTCTTTAGAATTGAATTACCATGTGACTTTCTTATATGGAAAAAGGTAAAGGCTGGTAATATACTGATAAGCCATCGATTACAGTATCATGACAAGCTAAGACACACTGATTGGCACTGAAGGCCCTGAATGCTCTCTGTCTCCAATTAGAACCATGGTGCATTTACCCAAAATGTGCACTTAATCGTCTTGAAAAAAGCTAGTCTCCACCCCTGCAATAAAGGGAGAAGAATCATTAGAAAGTCTAATGGCCCCCATAATGATGTTAATCAGTAACACCATGATTGAAATTCCATTACATCCCTGTTTTAAAAAAAAGTAATAAAATCCTCATAAAGGCATTATGGAGAATAGGGCAACCTGTTTTGGGGCCCCAGTGGCAAAGTGCTTGGAGCAGAGAATAGCGTCTGCTTTAAGGCCTAAGGGATGTCTGAGAGTGGAACCATGTGCAGAAGCACAGCTGTCAGTGGCAGCCGCAGGTTGTGAGGCTGGTCAGACCTTGGGCTGGCGGATGTACGGGAAGGTTGTTTAGGAACTGTTCTGTCACAAACAGCAGACGACAGAAAGCTGATAAGCAGAACACATGGAGCTTTACTAACAAAACGTCATTCAACAGGACAGTTCTAACTCAGGATGTAAACACAAAACAGACCACCTAAGGAAATGTGGAATCTGACAGAATATCCCAGTCTTTATGTAGTGCTGAGTGGTGGGAACACTAATTGGGAGCAGGTGTGCAGTCTTCCAGTGAAAGTAACAGGACGGAAACAGATGTGGAAACTGGGGGCAACTTTTATAGAGAGATTGAACACAACGATGGACCTGTTTGCTCCCTTCCCTTATCTATAGCTATGAGCCATGAGAACACTTGGATCGGTCTAAACGACAGAACAGTGGAGGAGGACTTCCAGTGGACTGACAACATGGATCTGGTGAGGTCACAGGTTCAGTTGTCTTGATTTAGAGTCATTTATGCGCTTTGCATGAGGTATTGTGTTTATTGTACAATTAATGGTAACTCTTGATATTTCAATAGGCTGGTTCTCCTATATTGGCAACCATTACAGTTTTATGTGTATGACTCACTGAAAATAAGCACTGCAAAAATCTGTATGTTAGAAATCCATTTGTTTACAGAGAAAGGATGGGTGTTTGCACTCCATGTAGTGTAAGGTGTGCTATGAGGTGCAAGGCAGTCTTCTTCTCCTTAGTGAGAATTATAACGTGTAGGAAAACAAAATACCTGGGAGGAAAAACAGCTATCACTGGCCCAACACATCACAGCTGCAATGTCTGGCTGAAAACTGCTTATCATGGGGTTTGTTTATGACTGCTCTTATGATCCTTAAGTAGAAGAAGGCCGTAGAGCAACCTCAGGTAGCGCATGATCTCTCACTAAAAGTTTATCGTTCTCCCTCAACTTTTTGTAGCTCTGAAACTTGTTTACATCCAGGATCTAAAAGCAATTTTATGTACCTAGAAATGAATTTGTAATGCATTGGATATATGGCAGGATGCGTTAAATGACTGGCAAAGCCATGGGAATGGGTTTCTGGTCTGAAATATCCTTGTGCTTCTTGCAGCAATATGAGAACTGGAGGGAGAACCAGCCGGATAATTTCTTTGCGGGCGGAGAGGACTGTGTGGTGATGATCACCCATGAGAATGGCAAGTGGAACGACGTGCCCTGCAACTACAACCTGCCCTACATCTGCAAGAAAGGCACAGGTGTGTGTGAATGTATGTGGGCGTGCACGAGTGTGTGGGCGTGCACGAGTGTGTGGGCGTGCACGGGCGTGCGGGGGCGTGCATGAGTGTGACATCATGCAGAAAGAGCGAGGACAAAGGGCAAGAGAAAAAGAAAAGAGCACAAAGTTACCATGCCATCCTGTACACAGCAGTCTGTGTTGCTTTGTTAAGTGCATTTCTTACTTTAAGAAGTCCACCACACTTCTGCATTAATCCATTTTTTTCCCCTCTAACACCAATGTGGGAATATTACTCTGCCAGTTTTTATCAGTACATCACATGTTGCCATGTCATCTGCAGGTGACAGCTAATTTAGCAACACTGGGCTAGAAGACAGCTGGGTGCGTTAATGTCCAAATCAACATGTTTTAGCTTGAGCCTTCATCAGTGCATTTCTGAAGCTTCATGAAGATGGCTCATGAACTCATAACACCGGTGTCAAATTATTAATATCTGCGTATTTTGTACAGAACTACTGTCTCATTACATCATATCATATATATCATAAATATCATATACCATGTGATGTCATGATCAATCACTCATTTCTACCTTTAAGCATTTGGAGAGAACGACCTCTGTTTCCTCTCCCATTGCTACTGTCAAGCTTCGTCGGGGAAAGTAAAACTGAACAGCAGTGATCATGTGAGTGAGGCTGATCAGGAAGGTCATTTTCCAAAGAGTCATTATAACACATAAGTTATAACACATGGTCCTTCTCAAACACTCTCCGCCACCTGGCTGTGATACGGCCTGTCCACTCCATTCCTCTGAGGGCTCGTTATGCTCACTCCATTTGCCGATTTGCATATGAAGTAGACAGAGCCAGCCGAGTCGTCAGCCGAGTCGTCAGCTGAACCATCAGTCTCTGCTTGAGGGGACTGGTAAACAGCCAAATGCACCAGGGAAGTTCTCCCAAGAGCCCCTCCGCACTGGCCCTGCCTCTGTGGTGGACTACTGACCCTGCCTTCGCCCTTCCAATTGAAAGGCCGATCCCCTTGTAAAGCTCTTTCTGAGCCATCAGAACTTCCACCGTTTTTTTTAGGGGATTAAGCTTTAAAACATATTTTTTAAAGGAACTCTGTAATAGTGGATGATGCATTTCATTTCTAAGAATGTCCTTTCTAAGAACCTCTAATTTCTGCATTTCACATCAGAGGTAGGAGGTCCAATTTCAGGTCAAGTAAAAGCGGTTATATGATATTTTGGGACCGATTTTTACACTTCAATCACAGTGCAGATGGATGGATCAAAAAATCACCTCATCACTGCGATTAGCACATCCCAGCATGCATCAGTGCAGGTCGTCAGCAATCGCGCCATCAGAGACATTCAAAGAAGAGCGTGATTGGAGTAGTGATAGAACGGGTTATAGGTTTCTCAGTTTGTAATATGAACACTCAACATGTGCAGAATTTACAGGAGCCCTTAGCCCTCTGTACTCCTCTCTGGTGTAAATGAGGCTACCAGATGGTAAAAAATGTTCATGTTATAATATACTGAGTATACATAATCATAACTTTAAAAAAAAGTTTTTCAGAGGTACGTTGGAAATATATAAATATACACCTGTATGTCCCAAATCAGTTTCCATATCACGCATACATGAGTACTTTGTTCTTAATCTCTTAATCTAAAGAAAATAATATAAAACTCCTACATCATCAGGATTAAAGTGTGCAGTGCCTGGTCACCATGGCATTACAGTGAAAACAGGCAGTCCTAAAACAGCAACGTTGGCTGTTAAGTTCTTTGAGTAACACTCTTCATGTAAGGCCAGACACAAAGCTGTGCTTTTGTCTTCACATCATGCTGTTGTCATTTATCTCTCTGGTTACTACATTTCCTTCAAGTTCACATCTGACTCTCTCCAATCGTAAGAATTTTTTGCAACAAAATGTGTCAGACTCCGTTTGATGACTTTATTATGTTATTTTTGTACTTTCATATAGAATTCTTATATACCGTATTACTTTAGACTATGAACAACATATTTACTAGATGTGTTTTGAGAATATTTGGTGCATGTAGCATTATACAGTAGACTAAAAACCTCTACTGGTGTATGGGAACATACGTCTTAATGGGTTCCACTGCTTGGGTTTTTCAAACTGACAGATATTCTATGAGCAGTATTTTTGCTGCAAGGACCTGGTTGAGTGTTCAACTAGGCAGTAATAAATGCTGAGTAGGTAAGACAATGTCCGATCTGTGAGTACAGTATTAAATCGGCTTGCTAGGCTTTGTAAACGAAAGGGAAAACAACATCCTGAATTGCTGTGCTTGGATCCACAGCCATTGATTTCTACAATACCTGTAGTGTATTTTCCCCACACTTTTCCTGTTACGGCTGTTATAG
Organism: Sternarchorhynchus goeldii; assembly: GCA_028565775.1. Classification (NCBI taxonomy): domain Eukaryota; kingdom Metazoa; phylum Chordata; class Actinopteri; order Gymnotiformes; family Apteronotidae; genus Sternarchorhynchus; species Sternarchorhynchus goeldii. Next base: position 3,980,694 of record JAOXYF010000025.1, read on the forward strand.
AGTGCTGACTTTTATCTGCGAAAGGTGCTCTCGCCTCCTTTCACTAGTAACAATCAGAGAAAACCACCAATCACTGCACTAGGGGAAAAAATAAGCCCCTTCTGCATGTGTGATTTATATAGTACAGCTAATGGAGGGGAATGAGAAATACATTTCATCTGAATGGCAGGAGCCAGAAACCATCTGCTATCTTTGGATTATGCCCCTCTTCACTGATATCGATCTCGGTCTTTTGTATTTCGTGCAGCAGTAGAGCTTTTCAGGATGACATTTGGCCACATTCCTCCCCACAGAGGCCCAGAGCTCTCACTGTGTCCACACAAAGAGGCCCCCAAAAAGCCTGAGAGCCTCCAGGAGCTTCAGGATGACACGTGTCAACAGCGACTGGCATGAGAAGACTCCGATCAATTTTGCCTTCTCGGAGCATCTGATTAGTCTGTAGAACACACAGCCCTGGGTGTTCTCAGCAAAGTGGTTATTATTTCAAACAGGTGGTGAAATCCTGAACTGGGGTTGATGGTACAAGTTTGCTGCCTGGAGATGATAGAGAGAGGCTAATCGCAGAGGAAGCAGGTGAAATTTAGAATGCTAGCCATTCAGCCAGGTTAAATCCATAAGACTTTGATCTCAGCTTTATGCCCTTTTGAAGTGATTGGGTTGGTAATCAGCTGTTTGTAGATTTACTACACAGAGATCAAAATGTAATCCATGGTCCTGTTAGCACTGGTATCCACTACACAAACTGGTTCCCTATGTTGCTTCCTATCTCACTACAGCAATGGAACAGAGTTGATTAAGTTGCAGTCTCAGAGGAGAGAAGCCCACAGTGTAAACTCCAAGGCTGCCATCTAAAGAAAGAGAAGGGAAATGCAGAAAGACCTCGCTGTACTTACAACATTAACAGTTGCTAGCATTCGGTTTTAAATTTCCCCAGATTTGTACAGATTGGATTTGCCCGGGTAACATGTGAGTACATACAGCCTTTTCGTCCCATCATTCAGTCTAATTCAGTGTGGATTGTATCAGGTTTCTTTTCCGTCTTTGCAGTGCTGTGCGGCTCCCCTCCACCAGTTGACAACGCTTTCCTCATTGGCCGCAAGCGTTTGCACTATGATATCCACTCAGTGGTGCGCTATCAGTGTGCGGATGGCTTCCTTCAACGCCACATCCCCACAGCCAAGTGCCGGGCCAACGGCAGATGGGACCGCCCCAAAATCATCTGCACAAAGTGTAAGTGGTGCAGCTTCTTCCTGGGTTTACCTTCTGTTTCGTACTATGAAATGTGCCCGAATGAGGCTTTTTAGGGAGCGCTTACTTTTCAGCGGATCGCTGTTCATTCGTTTGCCCCGCCTCTCTCTTGCTACAGCTCGCAGGTCCCATCGCTACAGACGTCATCACCACAAGTCTCACCACGAGCGCAGAAAGCACAGGAAGCATAGCTCAGGGGCTCATCGGGGTGGACAGGAGGCTCCTGGCCATTTCTAACCAAAAAAAAACAAAAAACAAAACAACCTTGCCTCTATTTCCATAATGAAGTTCCCCTTGTTCTTGATCCACATAAACCATTTTGCCCCATTACCCACCATCTGACCCCCTCCACCTTATGAGGGGTGGTGGTAGACCCCATACAGACTACAACCATTTTTAAGTTTTGGGTTTTTTTTGTCGATTTCACTGTTGTTCTATTCATTTCTTGGCCTGCTACATGTAATTTTATTTCACTATGAACCTAGACAAGGGAGTTTAATCATTCCTTCAGTGTTGAAAACTCCCTTTGGTAATGTACTGTAATTTTACATAAAAGTTGTGGTTTGTTACAAGACTTGTAAATATAGTCCTGAGTTTAATTTCAAAATGGTGGATCAGCATTAGAATGGTCAGGGATTTACTCTCAGTTTTGCTATCATGTTCTTTTGAGGGTATTTCTGTTGACTTTGGTTAGCTGTTTGTAAGACATTATCTTAACTAAATGGTAATTCTGAATAGGTCAGTGTGTTTTAACTGAGAGCTGTGGTGGTAATTATGATTTTGAAAGGTTGCTTCACACTGTTTTGTCCTAGTGTTTACATTTGTTTGCCACAGAGGTGTCATTAGGAGTCTGGTGCAACTGAACCTTTCCTTTCTTTTATCATTTATTCCTCTTCAGAGATAATAAACAAACTGTTCGACCAAACTTAATACAGTTATTTTCGGAATTTGCTGTTTACCTTAAGCATTTTTTAAATATTAACAGTTCTAAGGCTTAGACCTCAATTATAATGATTCAAATATCAATTTTAATCATTACTGTTGCCTCAAACCTTAGCATTTAACAAAAACACCCCCACTCATCATTTTCCATATGCTTGCTAACATTGTATTTGATTCTTATTTTCAGTACGTTTGTTTTATTAAAACAAATGCCAAAATGCCTTTATCCTGCCATTATTTACTGCATCAACCTTTCGGTGTTGCCCTTCAAACTTTTGCAGTGATTTATTGGTTGCATTTTGCACCATTCTAAAGACACACTGCTAGTTCACTTCTTACTGGTAACTACCCACTTTGCTTCTAGTGCAGATATACTGAAATTGAAAACTATGTATGAACTTGTGGTCACTGCTGACCCAGTTTATGTGAAATGATCATTTGTTTTTCAGTCAACCTAACAATTTTAAAATGTGATCTAAAAAACAAGAAGAAGAAAGCATGCTTTCTTTCAACATTTCAAAACACCTTGGCAATTACACTTTTTCAAGCCTTGAATAACATTTTCTACCTAGGTTTTGTTAGAATAGCGTTGTAAGGTTTGAGGCTTTGATATTTTTTAAAATTGCAAAATAACTGACGTACTGCCTATTCCGTCTAACTCTGCTGTGATGATGAGCTGGATTAGTGTCCTGCTTGCTCATGTAGAAATTGTTTTGTCAGCCCTTGTGTTTGTGAGAGAGCAATGTAGAGAAGAGACAGAGAAAAAGAAAGAGAAATATCCACTCTTAACTCCGTTCAACCCATATAGACCATGCCAAGTGGGCCCAATGACATAGGGCTTACTGTATATAAGCTCCTGAAAACAGTGTAGACATTTGGGGGGCCCCCCCCCCCCAATTAACGGATAGGTGCACCCTACACTGTAGAAGGATAGAGAAGAACTCATCCAGATGGTGTTAAGCCATATTGCAATATAGATGTCAAAAGGGCTCCTGGGTAAAACTGTCAGATCTACCAAGAAGAGTAACAATTAAGGTCATGGGGGTAAAAACGCTTAAAGAAAGTTCTGTGAAAATAGCCACTAGAGACTGAGCAGTGCTTTGCTTTTTTACAGGAACAATGGCCCGTGCTCGCCGTGGTTTGAAGAACTTTTTTGGTCTTTCTATGTTTTTGGGTTTTTTTTAAAGTACCAAGTACCAGGTGTGTGTCCTGTTTTCCAGAGTGCTGCGATAGCTGACTGCAGTAGGGACTGCAGCACCTCTCTGTCTTTCTCCCTTTCTTGCAACTAAATAAAAGGGCAGATCCTCTGTTTCTGTTTTTTTCTGGTTTTCTCTCAGGCCAACACTACTACTTGCTCTGCCCTCTCTCAGTTCCCCTAGAGATTACACTCCCCGCTTTATGTTTCAAGCGTTTGAAAGAGCTCTCAGCTCTTTCAAACGCTTCCTGGCAACCTTTATCCTTTATGTGACGAGGACACATAAAAATGGTCTTAATATCTGCATAATTGATCTTTTTTTTACGCATGCTTAATTAATGTTGAGGTTTTTCTCCTCAGACTCCTGAGCCTCTTGTCCTCCTTTTGAAATTATAGCACTACAGAGAAACATGTGGAGCTAAGTATCACACCGAATTATAGTCCACCATTCGTTTTAAACCAGGAGTATATTCAGGGAAAATGGTGCATCTGAATGAAATAATGAATGTTACCGTGAATGTATACCTTGGAACACAGCCTCATTTAGACAGCATCTGTCTGCCATGTTCACCACTAGGCAGGATTGGAGTTTTGTGGAAAATATGAACCGTGTAATATAGAAACAGCACCTTTATCAACAGTGTTTGTTCAAACTTAACAATTCCTTTGTTTGCTTACAGTGCCTGTTGAAAAAAAAAAGTACTTCATATTCAGAAGCACACATTGTAAAAAGTTAACCTACTTATTTACATTGTTGTACAAGTTTGAAAAAGAGGGCAGTAGTGGCAGTAGAAGCCAGATGAGAGCTGAGAGAAAAACATTGACCTCTGTTTAATCTCGATTTCACGTTAGCGTCTCACACCCATCATCTGCCTCCAACGACACCACTTAGTATGAGCCACGCATGGAGCATATCTCATTCTTACTGTGTTATCTCTGACCAGGGGAAATGTTTCTGATTGGATGGTTTCATAAAAGGGGGATTAGCATAACGAGGAAGTGAGTTTGGCCCCCAGTGGCAGAGATTGTTCCAGACACAGCTGCTTTGCATACTAACCTCTGGAATTTCCCCTTTTTAGCCGTAGGTCTACCTTTGCTTTTGCAGTTTGCTCTCTGCTCAGTGGAAGAGTCTTTCTCAGATAAACCTGGCAATAAATCTGAGTCCAGCTCTTTTAAATGTTTTTTTTAAATGTCTTTTGCATTTACGGTATGTTGATAGCTTCCTAGGGATGTGAGAGAGATTAGGCAAGTAGTGTGAGACGGGTTGCCCACATCCAGACCAGCAGGCTCTGTAGTGACCCTAACCCTAACCCCAGCTATGAGAGGTGATCAAAGCACTGGTCTTTGTTTCATTTCTGTTATTAATCTGGCTTTACAGTCTTTCTTGGAGTCTCAAAAGATTCTTGTCGTTAGCTTGAGTTTACCTTTGCAAAAAATGTTGGGTTTTTTTTATGTTTTCCTGTAGGATTTAAATATGTTGATATTCTATCTAATAGTGGTTTTGTTATCCTTATCTACAGTACAGAAAGTTTTACTAGTTTCTGAAAAGCAAAAGATCAATTCCAGATAAAGTAACAGCTCTGAAGGTTCTGCCGACACACCAGTAGCCACTCTGATGACATATGAAGTGGTAGTTGTGAAGTTCAAGCATGTACCTCCACCTGCAGAACAGTCGGGATCCATTCCCCAGCCTCGTGATGTGAAAACTCTGTGGGATTTTCTCTTTCTTCTTTCATTAATCTTCCTTTACTTTTTTCTTTTCTAATGAAGTCTGTATGTGTTTGTTGCTTAGAGTCATAGACCTCAATCACACAGCCTCACTCTCCATCTAAACCCAATGCAAGAGAATATAATACAAATGCACTAGAAACAAACATTGATATGGTTTCTGTCACATCATATTTAAACATTTTTTTTCCTTCCAGCAATATTATCTTCCTATAATAGCTACTAAGATGTCAAGTCAGACTGTGTGAATGTGGTCCACGTGTACTGATCAGTATTTATAGATGTTCTTATGACTTCTAGTCCTGTCATTGTATTATATTCTTTGCCTAACAAATGATCAATTAAAAGCATCGGATTGAATCAGAACTACTCTTGCATATTGTGTATTTACTTGTTTGGACTGTATAGCTATTTCAGGGAACACTTTGAAATGGTTGGATCTGGCTACACTGCACTGAACTTGGATGTAATGATACCATTCGAGTTGCACACTTTCTTCTGCTGCAGAAAGTACACATTTTTTCTTCCATCTGCCACTTGTGAA
>JAOXYF010000025.1:3986450-4021756 GCA_028565775.1 Sternarchorhynchus goeldii
AGGTTTAAAAAGGTGGAGGAGGCACAAAACCTCACAAAGGTTTAAAAAGGTGGAGGAGGCACAAAACCTCACAAAGGTTTAAAAAGGTGGAGGAGGCACAAAACCTCACAAAGGGATGCCAGTCTCAACTAAGTGTTTTTTTTTTCCTGCTGGTTCCATAAACACCTTTTTGGTGGATTTTGTGGAATTTTTGTGCATTCATTTTTAGAAACAAGGCACAGTAATAAATTATCAGGGAATTTTAATAAATAATTGCAATACATTTATTTTGATTCCTTAGTTATTTTCTAACAAACAAACAAAAAAGATTGAATGCGCACAACTACTCTCTGTGAGTAATGCATTGGGTATGTGGATTAGGTTTGGTCAGAAGTGATTTGTCAACTCAGCCGTACAGGAGGCCCATACTGTTTATTTAAAATTCAATTTTGGTTTAATCTGCTCTACAGTGAATACTTTATTTGATAGATACCTCGGAATACAGTAATTTGTCATGCCAGGTTTCAGGTCTCTGATGTTTATGAAGTGATATGGTATTGGTAGGACGGCTATTCACACATTTCAAAACCATGTTTCTTTATACCTGAGGCTTACACTGTAAGGGCAAAAGCATACCAGTACTTATTTATATTATATGAAACATGCTGTTCTTGCTAGCAGGCAGAGGTTCACATGCCCATATTTATTGCATTTCACTTTAAATATAACTATACTGACAACACTTTACCTAAGATTAACATGTTAGCATTTCATGTCCATCATCTGTCACCAGTGACACCACTTTTCAAGTGAAGATGTGGCTCGTCATTCTATGTTTTTTTTTTTGGGGGGGGGGGGGTTGCTCTATAAAAATACTTTCGGCTGGTTCACGTTAGAGTGAACTTAACTATGACTTGAACAAACAACTAGCGGGTCTAATTTTTCACAGCTGCTAGAGAAACACTGAAGATGATTGATTGGTGCACAGCTCTGTGTGCTACAAGGACTCAGTGTCCTCATTAATGTTGCTAGGAACGAGTCCGAGACGCTTCTCCCAGCAGGATAACAAAATCAACACAAGCAACAATGTAGAGCAGTACCATAAACACTCAGTACTTTGAGAGAGAGCTTCTGAAGGGAAGAATAGCATTTTCTGACAGATTAAACGTAATGTTACATATTTTTTGCCACAGAGTGCTCAGAATTACTAGAATGACAAACATTAAATTGTAAATACAAGTTTTCCAGCAGCTGACAATCATACTCAAAAATGTACAGTGGTTTTTTTTTCTAGGAAATAAGTACTGTCCTGGCTTTGATTATGGCTGTATAGCAAACTCCTAAGATATGAAACTGGCAAAAAGGAGTTACTTTCTCCTCAGTTGTGGAATGCAATTATGCAGTTGCTTCACAAACACCATGCGATTCAGTGGTATCCAAAGGTTAATACCCCTTCCTAAACCCATTTATCATTCCAACAGAAACTGATGAATAGAGCAGGTCTGCTAATCCTTGCAAGTGCAGCTGCATTTAACAGGATAATGATGTTTGTGCAGATGGTGAGTCCTCAGCCACTAATAGCTTTTAAAGTAGTCTGACATGCAAAGCAGAAAAATAAAGAAAAAAAACAATACACAGATACATTTGCTTTGCTGTTTGCGTTATGAGTTGGTGGAGGCCGTATGTTCTGCTGGGTATGTGTACCCACTGTACTGCTGCTCTGAGGTCATGCCTGATGATCCAGAAATCTTCCTTCATTAAGCAGCTTAGTGTATCTTCTGTACAACAGGATTTCCACACTTCACTGGCAAGGGTATCTGCAGAGCAGACTGGCTGCATCGCCTCACACCACTGGTCTGAGTCCAGACGCTGAGCCCTGCATAGCCGCTAGTAGCAGATCTGCTGGGCTAATGCCTAACCTTCATGCTGCATAACAGCACTGGTGATTTGCACCGGTTTCACAAACAGATCAGACCGTGCTTCTGTTTGTTGCATCTGGTGCTCGGTCCAAAGGCCTAAGACATCGCTGATACGTGCTGGTTTTGCTGAGTCTCTTTCAACTGACATGAAGGTCAGTGTTTCGGTGGCGTGACATTGAGTAGTGTGCGTTCACACTCACTCATCTAATCTCCTCGTTCCCCATGCTCTCTTGAACCGCAGAACCTGCTCAGACCTGCAAAAAAAATCCACATGGTTTCATTAACCTCCTGCTTTTCCTTTGGCTCAAATCCCTGCACTGTATTTACTCTTGACCTGGGCTCACGACAGTTCCAATTGCTTAACAGTGGGACTTAACTTAACAGTGGGGCTTCTGTTCCAAAACAACACAGTGTAAACAAACAAAGGTTGAATGCTCTCTGTTGGGGGCATGCTGAAGGACAGCTGATATATGCGCAGCAGATTCATTATCTACAAAATGCTTCATTAAATGTTTAACACTTTAAATTACCTCTGATGATTTGTACATTTAAATGCTTTTGCTCTGGGGAAATTTTTCTTTAAACAGTTTAGCCAATTATTCTCTTCTATGACTAATGTTCTAATGTTTCTAATTCATTATGTATACAGCACAAACCCAGCACATCTTTATACTCCAACAGAACTTTTTGCCTAAAGAAATGGATGTATTACTCTTTTATAGTTGTGTACTTTTTGTAAGAAATAATTCTGTCAAGAAGAGAATTATTTATATATTATATTGCATATTTGTTTCAGATCTAATTTAATCACAATTTATTATTCAGCACATCTTCTCAACTGTATGCTTTGACAATAGATGGATGTTTATCAATTCAGAACATTCCACTTTACTCTAAGCCAATCACGAGAGGTGTTTGGGGATCACCTTGCCCATGTCTTTGCAGAGATGTTTTGTTTTTTTTTACCCCCCATGAGCCTCTATATCTTAATGTGCTTGATTTCTTTTGTCCCAGCCTCCTGTCAGGAGCTGAGAAATGGGACACATATGGTGGTTTGTGCTTCGTGATTCAGTTCTATTTACCCTCGAGGTCCATTCTATTGCTCTGGGGTCACCTAATTTCACTTTATGCTGAGAGAAGAAAAAAAAAGGTCAAAGTGAAACGAAAAGCCTGCGCTCTCCTGTGTAGGACGTCACATCGGCTCACGCTCACCAACCTTTTTCTCCACCAATCTCTTTGTTCTTGTTCTGAAGATGCCTGAGCACTAAATAAACACAATACACTATCTAAGCCTCTCAGATTTGTAAATCAAACGTGATTACCTAACTCAAACAGCAATGTCAAGAGTAGTCAGCAGTGGACTAATTCTTTTACTTTGAAAACTAAATCCAACTGATGTATTTTCTTCAACATCTTGATTGAATTGGGCAGGTTACAGTTCATCTGATGACCCCATGCTTCTCGTAATCTTAGATATAGTAACTACGTCCGAAATACTTTTCCAGATAATAACCTACAAAGCAAAATACTTTGTGCTACCATGGTGTAATTTTGCCAGGTTAATAAATTGTTACCTTCTTCCCTTAAAAGTCACTGGGGTGCATTAGATTGGACAATAATACTTTGCGTGTTTTAGCACTGCAAATATTTTCTCAATTTTCCAGGTTTGTGAACACTAAACACTATGCTGCTTCTAAGCAGTTTCTAAAAGCAGCAATTGGCTACAAACTTACAAACAAGCTGTTTTTCTTTTTCCTTTTTGTCAAGATTTTGCTTTCGCTTGATTATGTGCACTTGGGCCAAAGACTTGGTCCAAATGTAAACAAAGAACAAGGGACAAACATAAACAGGTACAATAACTTTAATCTAAAATGCATTACTGAAGATATTGTGCCACGTCACAGTTGAATGGATAGTGCAATTGTTGACCACTAATGAGGTAGTAAAGCAGCAGCATGAAAGGCAGTCATTTACTCATGGAATGGAATTCTTGGAATATTTAACTACCAAAAACATGCTTAGGAAGTTATTGCTGTCAGGATATTACGACCATCTTTTTTCCTAAAGATACTTGTGTCTATAATCAGGTATTGTGTGCATAGTAAATGGCACATTTAACTGCTACTGAGATGCGAACGCCACCGTGAAAACCAAAGTACCAGGTCGAAGCAGAGTGCCGCGCAGTACTCCCGGGAGCCCCAGCCTGGCGACTCAGTTGTCATCCTACTCTTCGCCAGGTTCACCAGGCAGGCCAGGGCTCTGTCTAATTATGACTCATTACGAGGTGAGCTAAACTGCTCTTCGACTGTCTCACATGCTAATTATGGTGCTTTCTCCGAAACTTTATTCTTGACAAAGCAAGTAAGCGGAACAAGCGCAATCTTCGTCGGTCGTCCATGCTACGTATAAAATGCTAAAAAAAAACAAAAAAAAAAAAAACTGGCTAATGAGTTGTACTCAGGCCTTAGTTTCGTAGAGAAGGTGATGCACTGCTCGCTTCTACGGATGACGGAAATCTCATTTTAGGCAAAGGAGAGAAAGCGTAATTACACCCGGGCTCAGGGCTAGCCTAGCTGCAGTTATTAACTGATCTGTTTCGTCTCGTCAGTCATTGTGGCAAAGAAGCGGAAGCCTACTAGAAAAGCATTACGAGCTAGCTTCAAACCGCGCGGCTTTCAAATACTCCGTGTGCTGTTTGCAAATTTTGCGGTGGGTTTAACGGGAGCGGGAGCCTGTGTGGAATGGCCTTCGGGGCTACCGAAATTCTTGCGGAAGCAGTAGACCCCGTAGAGACGAAACTTTTTATCGGGGAAACCGAGGTTCCGCACGCCCGGCTCGGTGCCGCCGCAGCGAGCACGAGGGTTGACGATGGGATAGCGAATGCTGCCGTCCTCTACCCAGCCTGCCTCGCAGCGGTCCAGGAGCTGGAACTTCCACGCTGCATACAGCTGTCCCACCTTGGCCACCGCCGAACCATCGCGTTGACAGGCCTTCATAGCCTCTACGTAGTTCACCTTCTTGAAGCGTTTGAGGAAGTATACCTGACCTAAAATAAACACACACACAGAGGCACAAAAATAGAGGAGAATCAAAACTGTGTTCAGACTTTTCAATCATAAAGCACTGCAGAGGCCCCAGAACACATCCCCAGCCAAGCGAGGCAAGTGCACTCCATCAAAATGACTATAAAAGGCATCAATTCACTCCTCACTTTGTCAGAACAGGACTTTCAGGACACAGGATTTCACAAATTGGATTGTGATTGTGGAGGCCACTCGAACAACCATGAAACAAGTGGCTTTATTGCAAGCCTGAAACTGAACTGTATTTTTGCCTGAGTATTCCTCACTGAAGGCAGTATTCCTCGTATCTATGCTCACCCATCAGTGCTGTTTGTTGATACGGCTGCTGCCTGTTTAGAGGAATACCGCTTCATATTTCCCAGAGGGCTGTTCTATAAAGTTCCACCAGATGGTCTTTGTTGAAGTAACAGTCACAACTGCTCCAGTTGTGAGCATTTCAGGGCTAAATGTGCTTTGTAATAACTGTTTTGGGGATGTAATGAAAAGCCTATTGGCTTCCCAGATTGTAAGTGGACCAAGAGCTGTAATGGTTTCAATGAAATGCACCCATTTGATATAATAGCACTTGTCTACAAATGTAAAAAATAAGTCAAATAACACACAAACTTATGCACACTTAATTCAAGTCTCTTGGATCTGTTATTATTTTACACTCATTATATCTACACTCTGCACTTTGGCTGGCATAGTAAATCATATTTTCCACCAAAATTTGATTTGGAGGATACGGCTATAGCAGATGAATTTTCCTGGCAGTGTGGAGCCTGGCTCCCCACACTCGTGCGCTCCGTGTCTCCAGGTTCTTTAATCACGTCTGCCTGCGCCCCAGACCTCTCCCGTGCTGGCGCCGTTTGCCGCAGGGGGGGGGGGGTGCGTTTAGCCCGCGGCGGTCGCCGCTCACCGTTGAGCTTGGAGGTGAAGCAGAAGGCGTCGTAGCGCTCATCTTCTTTGTGGCGGTAGCCGTAGTTGCGCACGCCGGCGGGCGTGTCCTTGCGGCCACACTGGTCGCGGGGATGCGAGATGGGGTACTGCACGGAGCCATCCTCCAGCCAGCCGGCGTTGCACCAGTCCAGGCCCTCCAGCCAGGCCTTGTGCAGTTGCGAGTGAGAGGCCAGGATGGCGTCTTGCTGCTTGCAGGCCTCTTCCGCTTCATGATAATTGAGCTTGTAGCGGCCAAGCCGAGGGTAGTATGGGAAGACAACACCTGGGGAATGCAACATTTGTAATTAAACTGGGATTAGACTTCATCCTTCATACATTTGAATTAAACCACAACATAAATAAATAATAAATAAATAAATAATAAATAAATTTCACTGGGGTTAATTACAATATTTACCAGAGTTACTGAACTCTGGTTCTGGGGACCTACTGCCCTGCCATGTTTTGTCAGCCCCAACAAACCTATTCCAAGTGAGATCTGTTGAGAGTACAGTAAACTTGAACCTATGCAGGGCAGTGTAACCCAGGAACTGGAGTTGAGAACCCCTCATATATATGATGTCTTTTTGACCAATCAATGGCCCAAACCTTCGAGGTCTAGATTGACAAATCCTGTATCATCTTCCATGTCATTGGTGACCTCACACTCATAGCGACCATAGTCCTGCAGGGTGACGTTGTGAATGACGACCGAAGCATCGCCTGGACCAGCATGTTCCAGAGCCACACGTCCACGGTAGGGCCCGAACACCCTCTGCTGTCTGCCCAGGGCCACAAACACGTCCTCGAACTGAAACGTGTCCGTCACTTTGGTCCATTTGATGCGGATGCGGGCCGGATCTGCGTTCTCAGGCTCGTGGTGGTAACGGCAGGGCAAGGTGATGGTACCTCCTCGGTGGGTGACCACTTTACCCGGAGCGGTCTGCACAATCACTGCTCCAGTATCGTCCTCTAAAGCAGGACAGAGGAGTCACAGGTCAGACTAGTTTGCCCCATTTCCAAAAGCACTCCAAAGATCACCTATTTTTGAGTGAAGAAATTCAACTTTATATGCCTTTTTTTTTTTTTAAATGATCAATGATCAAGGGTTTTTTTTTAGCATTCATATTGGGATGTGTCATGAAGCCCAGTTTTCAGAAATGGAGTATTTCAAAGCTGTGATTTGTATAGTCCTGCGCCTGTGCAGTTTTATTGTGGAGAACAGACAGCTGCTGGCTGATCTTAAATAAGCAAGCTAGCATCCTTCACAGTCTCTTTCACTGAATCCAGCATGCCTAGTTTTCTTTCCAGAGACTGTGCTGAACCGCATGAGACTGCCTGGAGCTGGATTTCATGCAGGCGCTTTTGCAGTCCTCCTTGTTTTTCAGCCTGAGGTCCCTGGGCAGCAACACAAAGTACCATCTGAACACTGAGTTTTTCAAGGGAGATCATAGAGATTAAAATTAGTGCTGACATCTGGCTAATTAAACTCCACTGCATAACTGTCAGAAATGTTTGTCACTAACATTGTTTGCCAGTGAAAGCCAAGCAGTAAACAGCTCTTCAGATTAATTCTGTCCCTGACATCTAAGGAAGCATGAATGTGTGTGGGGGGGGATGGAACTACATTAAAAGCTATGTCATGGTAACACAGGCCCATTTGCTGTTGCCAAAAGATTATGAACACACACTATGTTGGAGACAGGGCAGACAGCATTGATAAAGACCTATTTTACAAAATCAGGACAGCACATGGTATCTTATCACCACTTCTGAGGGACAAACATATCATCCTTGAACTAAAAAGTGCCATCCCATCATGTGTAGTGGCTTTCACCACCAATAAACATGTTTAGAAACAAGAAGATACCCTATCTCTAATAATACCTTATATAAAGCCAGCGTGATTAAAATCTGGACAATATCCTTAATGAAAAACAACACCTTTGGAGGATACACAATGATGTGCTGTTAAATCTTCTTTTGTGTCCCTCAGAAGTCAAACTGTATAGTAACTGAGGGTAATTGCAGTGCATACATCCCTTGCAGGTGAATGGTATCCAAGGAGATGGATCTTACCCAGAACATGCACCACCTTCTTTCTTCCTTTCTCTGAATCTGCTGGGTAGGGGGTCACTGGCAGTGCGAACAGCAGCACTGTGCAACTGATGGATGCCAGAAACCAGAATTTTGCTGGGAGCTTGAGACAAAATGCAGTTAGTTGAGAGTACCTTTTTTACTCAGATATAACACCAGCCACAACGATAAATCAACACAAATTCGTGGGAGGGGCGGCAGCTGGTAACTTATAGAGCTCACAGTATGTCCATCTTTTTTCATATGTGTGAGTGAAGATTCCTATACTATAAGAAATGTCGTTATAACTTAAAAAATATTTCGTTAAATGGCTACTGCCATATATGCATATTCGAAATGTGCTAAATGTGTAACTGGTTTATTTTTCTGCAGAGCACTTGAAAATAAACGTAGACAGTACTACTGCAGCAACACAGGTCTATGTGGCATAAAATAAAGCACGCGGCTGAATCATACACTGCTATATCCTTGAGAATTCCTGAATATTGTATGCTGTCGCACTGCCAAGGTTACAAATGATATGCCGTACATCTCATAGTTTTCCGTCGTGCAATGACAATATCAACTTACCATTGTCTCGACTGCAGAGGTCTGTAATGACTGTTCAGGAGGCTCAAGTGTCTGTTCCTAGAGTGCGGAGGTATGCGACGTGATGCAGTTCTACCCTGTCCCGCACACTTCTCGCTCACCTACTAACAGCTACTGCAGTTTCTTCTTCATATCCCCCGTGGCACACGGTTTGTTTTTTTTTTGCCATAATAAGTGTTCCGTTGTACAGTACGACAGAAGGAAACGTTTACCTAGCTGCCGGTTTCAGATAAACCTTCCGTTTGAATCTGTATTGGATATTTTAATTTAATGTTCATGTTTATTCGCGTATTATTAGCTAACGTATGTGGACTTGTACTGTACTGATATAACTTTGACTGTACTGATAACTATAGCTAATCTAGGTGAACTTGGGCTCTATCTAAATCGACTTAACTGGAGTCTTCACAACAGTATCGTGCAATGACTACCGACCAGGCACAATATTTTCAAATACTGAACACATCATTTTCAAATCCTATTTCACAGCTCGCTAAATGATGAGTCAAACTGTCAGGCAACTAGCTAGCTAATGCGCTAGCTAGTCAGATTAACTAGCTAGCGAATGTAATTTCTGTTAACCTAGGAAGAGTTACTCGTTTATACACTAGGTTTCCCCATATAATCTAGTACGTGCATTTCCTGGGATATTTACGCACTAGAAAAATAATTTTATTGTATCTTTAATGAGAGTAGTATTAGAGTTATATGTTGTAGGAGCTGTTTTAATGGTAGATTTCACAACATGGGGAATTAGCTCAAATGGTAGAGCGCTCGCTTAGCATGCGAGAGGTAGCGGGATCGATGCCCGCATTCTCCAAAGTTTTCTGTGACGCTTAATAATTTTTTTTTCACAAGCACGTTTAGGGAAAACATAATAATAAATACTACAGTAGTATTATAGTATCGCATATTATGAACAGTTACTCTATTGATAACAAACTGCAGATTTAGCCAGTGGTCTAAATTTAGAATGGTCAAGTCTAGAATGTGCAAATGTGTCTGGCTGTTAGTATGTGAAAACACGTATGAAACTACTAACTCAGCAACCTTAGCGCTCGGTCAGTCTGTCTACTGCGTCTTGGCCAGCAAATGAAGATGTCTAGACGTCTTTACTGGCAGATGTCAATCGCACAAACGACACTGAAAAGCAGCTCTAACCTAAACGTTCCAGAGTATTTGCATGTGCAAGCAAATAAAATATTTTACTCCCATCAGCATGTCAAACCTGCTGAATAAGTCTAACTAAAAATGTATGAAATGTACAGTAGTAACATAGCCAGCAATGTTTTCTGTATTACTGTTATTAGCAGTAATATATCTCTAACCCGAGTTTTACAAAAACAAATAGATCAGTAAAAGAAATACTAATGAATTACATTAGCACAAGAGTCTGGGACTGCATCCTGGCGCAGGTAGTATGAGATTAAAATGGTGATTGGGAAAATGGGGTAAGATGATCTTGTTTTTACTTAAGTCAACCAATAGCTAAGGGCCTGCGAGACTGGAGTAAAACTAGTGTGTATCACACAAGTTCAGGATGTGTGCCATCAGTCGAAACCTTAGCAGTGTACCTAACAAAAAACAATTGGCCCATGTTAAGTGCAATCTTATCCAGCTGATAGGGTAAATTAAGCCATCAGAGAAAACAGTCACTATTGTACTAGCAAGATTTTTAAGTAGAATTTCAAATATTGTGATTAATAACTAATCCTCCATGTAATTGGTTTTATTGTTCATTAAATAAATATGTTATGAATTCTCTTTGATTAAGAATATACATGGCAAGTCTTAAATCAGACTTTTATTCTTTTGAGGAATATCAAACAAATGATTTTTTTGTTTGATGATAAGACTTAAAAAAAAAATTTCAAAGGGAAAAAAAAATTGTGAATGGTTATGCATGTCTCTTCAGTCACATGTTCTGTTTTCAACAGAAAGATGAAAATAGAAAATGCAGACTAAATTCAGGGCCTGACAACAAAAATTGTGTGATTACGCAGATAGAGGCAGTGGATGAACTGGCCTACTCATCTTACTTTGTTCTCCCCTATAAATTGACTCAAATTGCTTTGTTAAACAGTTTTAAAGGCCAGAGATTAAATAAACTGAAAAAAAAACAGTGGTTTAACTGAGGTTAATGATCCGTTTCATGAAATTCAGAGTTGTTCCCTTGGAGAGTTGCACAGTCAGCCTTGTGAATCAGTTTCAGAGTGAGGAACTGGGGTAAGCCACACCACTGGAACTGGGCTACTGGAAAACAAGTAGAATGTCTCACTTTGCATGGGGTAACACAAGATCAGGTCTCACAGTGTGAGTGCTTGCAAAATGAACATCACGTAATTACAGGTAAGCCTAAACACAGTGACTAATTTAAAAAGACAACTATGCAAGCATAGCTTTGCCAGGCCACTGATATGAGATGCAAGTTGGACATGAGAAGCACTGCAGTATTTAAGAACGTATCTTATTCCTTAGCATTTCATCTGCTGTGAAATTACCTCAGTTCATAAAGAAGCCTAAAGCTCAAAGCTGAAACCAAAAGTCCTTCGCATCTCATCTTTGCCTATTTTAAGCAACAGGCACACAGTCATGTAGAAACAATTATCTCCTAGAGTAGAATATGTCTAGCTATAGATGCCAGTTTTGCACATATTTGACTGAAATGTCCGAGAAATATTTAAAGAAAAAATATGTAATATATGAACTGTGCTAAATTATGAAAGAACCATGCTGTTGCAGAAAAACTGTTTCATGGAAACATGGTAAGGAAACACAAGCAGGCTTCCAGTACATTCTCATTTGTCATTTCTGTTCCAGAGCGGAAAGTGTTATTGTGTTTTGGCCTGTGATTCTTCCCAGTGCTTGTTTCCCAGCACCATTCCGACATGCGAGGTTGACAGACCTGCACGGCAGTGCTACAGCCACAGAAACGAGCAAAGAAAACTGGATCGACAGGCACTCTGCCGGGCCTAAAAGCCTCAGCATCCGTCCGAAAAGCTCCAGGACCAGAGAGGAGTAAAACGAGGGGAGATATTGGTGATACGTTTGAAAGATGGAGACAGCGTAGGGCCCAGAAGGACTTCACGAAGGACGCAGAGCCAAACGTAACTAACTTATCACGGCTACTAGTAGAAGTTGGGGTTTTAAGTCATTTCAACCTCTGCATACTTGCATTCGCTCTCTATGGTACATGTGCTGTTGGACTAAGGACAAATTACATTTGTTCTCTTTATCTTGTACTTTAACAACAGGGGATGTTTTTTAGTTTAGTATTTGATTGTGTCCTACTGCATTTTGTGGTTTTTATCTGAGCTACACAAAAATATGACATGTTCAGTCAGTGTTTACATTTAGCAATTTACTGTTTAATACACTGCAGGCTATACCAAGTACCTCAGGGGAGACTATATGACGCTAGTTGGAACAGACTTTAACTTGCACTCCTGTATATTCTGAGTAAATTCAAAGTAACCTGTCCTTATGTATATGAGAGGTGATGAGGGATTTTTGCTTTTTTCCTCTTGTACCGAACTCATACCGTTGTGTCCAGACTGTGGTGTGAAGCTGTAACTTCTGTGTACCATTACACCCCTATTCAAAACACACTAGCTAGCTACTTCTCTGAGGGACAGTTCAGTGTAAACTATTAATGGTTTCATTTTAAAATGGCACATATAAGCCGTTTAGTGTTTATAATAATGTGAGAGAAAGGAAATGAACCCAAAATCAACTAATTTGGTAAGATTTCAACATTCAACAATCCAACATTTATTCTTCAGGTTGTACGTGATTAGACTACTGTGTTAGCTAGACTGCACAGACAATAACCTGTACCAGCTGGGGTTAAAAGTACAGATACACATTCGTACAGTGGACTGTATTGTCATCAGATTTAGCCCTGTGTATTCCAAAAAACAAACACACAGTGGCACAAGAACGGAATAATAGGATGTGTTTGAACACACATGCATACAATATCTTGACATATTATTAGCTGTTAAAGAAACTGGATCAACAGTGGATCAGTGGCACCTCCATTGTCAGCATGTCATCTCCGTTTACGGACTTTGGAAGTTTCAGGTGAGAATGTACGCTTTGAAAATGTCAGCAGGGTTTGTTCTTTCTATTTTGACACTGGGTAGATCTGGCAAAGTACTGTTTGTTTGTTTGTGTTTTTTAAGTACACTACGTCTACTCTTCAGCTGTCCCAGTAGGCTACCAAACCATAGTCGCCCATTATGTGTACTTAGAACCTAATTGATAGCAACTTGTTCTCTGAACATTTGTCATATATATATTTCCCCACCCCCGTGGTGCCTGGATATATTTTGTATGTGTGTATAAAAGCATATATTACTTTATGCTGCATTCATGTGTTTGCATAAGTAGTATTTAAAGGTATAAGTGTATTCATAAGTAGTATTTAAAAGTATAAGTGTATTCATAAGTAGTATTTAATGGTATAAGTGTATTCATAAGTAGTATTTAAAGGTAAAAGTGTATTCATAAGTAGTATTTAAAAGTGCATTTCCAGTATAAATGTATATGATCAACATCTAGTTATCACACTCTCTTTGGTTAACAGCAGGTTACTCAAGAAATGAGCCTCTTTTCTATAATAAGAGGTCTCTTTTCTATAATCACTTTGGAACAGTGATTAGTAATCTGCTGCCGCAGTCAGTTTGACTCCACTTCTTCTCGAGCTTAGCCTAAGCCTCAGCTGTAGCTGCCTGGGTGTAGGGTGGATCCCACGTGCCTCACAGGTCTAGGAGCAGGAGCTCCACCCACCACACACAGCGGGTTGGTGGAGAAGCGCGGCCGACCCAGGGCCAACCCAGAAGCGCGGCACAGGGGAGGCACCATTACTACACCACTACAGGGACTACAGGGGGGTGGAAGGGCCAAAATGAGAGCACAAAATGAGACTGCTAATCTTACAACACAAGATAAATCTGATAAACCAGATGTGGCCAGAGTTGAAATTATGAGCTATAAAAATAAATATTGATAGTTACTAGAGGATTGGTTATCAATTATTATCCTTTATTAAGCATTTGTAATTTTATGTTATTGTCCGAAATTTAAAGAGCAACAAAATCAAATGAAATATGCTCACTATGAATTTTCTTTTTAATAAAATTACATTGTTAACATTTCTTTTTCTTCCTATAAATAATTACAGTCACAGTTTTCATATTAAGAACTTCTGTTCATAGCTCAAAGGCTGAGATGAACAGACTAAAATATGGTGTCCTGTTCCGGTTCAGCTGCATTCATTAGTGTCTAGAACCAAGCACCTACACTGGGGATTGTGAGGGAGCTGCTACAATGTTCTGTGCACTGCTTTGATTAGAAATGCTGACTCACCCCAGCTCAAGCCCCTTACTGAGAGCAACAGGGCAGCCCGATGAGCTCCTGCAGACCAAGCCTTTGATCATAGCCATGTTTGATGGTCTCTTTTCTATAACCCTGCCATAGACAGGAAGCTCCAGCTTTGGCTTACATGAAACACAATGCAATGGATGGAGGCAGCAGATTATAATGGCCAGACAAGATGAAACAGAGCAGATTGTGATTCTATTGCAGTTATGGGCCTCTGTTTTCCTGCAGTGCTATTTATATGTATTAAGTAACTATAAACATGCTTTGTTTGGGGAGAGGCCATTTATATTTATAATAGTAACTGGAGCAAAGTAGGCATTAAATGCAGTATACAGTATATTAAATACATTATTCAGACTGAGTCAGTTACATTTGTGCATGTTTACCTGCAATATGTCACCTGCTGTACACATGGTCTAACTCAGCATCCAGGAGCAGCCGGGTGTGACGAGTCCATACATAAACATGCCTAGCGTGGGCTAAGTGCGGATCGGGTGAAGCCGTATCGACTGCACAGTTTAGTGCATCAGGAAATGTGCCACACACCCAGGGGGTGTGTGCACGTGTGTGTCAGCACCGGCCAGCCCGAGCGGCACGGCACTGCTCCGTTGGCAAATGAACGCGGTTCAACTCCACTCTCAAGGTCATCGCAGCTTTTCATTGGGCAGCCGCTTTTTCAGCATACAGATGTTAGCTGCTGCATTGGAATTCACTTTCGCACACAGTCACAGATACGTTAATGACACAATCCTGTGTCGTTAAACCTGTATTAAACTGCGACAGCCTATACTTGTGAAGAAGGGAACAAGAGTGACTTTGAATGTAGGCCTAGTAAGTGAATTACTGAGGTATGAAAGTCGTGTTGCCATAGTAATGGGATGCAGATATACAGGATGCAGTTTGGAAAATAGCATATACACTTCAATATGACCATGATGTTCCTAAGGAATGACTGGAGATGAGAGTAGTAGAGAAATAGAAGTAGCCAATCAAATATGTGCTGCTGTTCTCAGTGTAGAACCTGTGCCATACCTGAGCATATGTTTATTAGAGTTTATCTGCATCAGCAATTTAGAAGGGAACCTGAGGAACAAGACATAAATACACATAAATATAAGCTGATTTTACACTGAAGAGTTAAGGTAACTATGATATGTCTTTTATACCGCCTTAGTTGTAAAGACCCCTATAGATTCAGGACATATATCAGATGCTTACCATAAATTTGTATAAACATATGATTATATGATGTTAAAACACACACACACAGTATTACACGATTAACACACTTCATCCACAACCACCGACACGCAAACATTACACAGGCTGCAGACCAGAGCGGGGCAGGTAGCTGGTGACAAGCTTTAGTCTGGACTCAGGGGAAAGATTAGCTTATCAACTCCTCACAGCACACCTCCTGCCTGATTGATGGCCTGCCATAATGCCTCAACTTGAGCCAGAACAAGGACTATTGATAACCTGTTGACCCAGCAAAAAATCCTAAAATGAAAAACTGAAGCATCTTCGACACCAGAGGCAGCTGATAGTGTGAAGGAGAGAAGACCTGGGTGACAGTAGCAGATCTAGATGTTAATGTGGGCAAACGATGAATGACTTGATCACTGGTGCATTCTGGCATGATGGAGGAGGTAGAACAGGCTTGGGGTGATCCCTGAAGCAATTCTAACTTGAATGTGTTCGCAGTAATTTGTTATCTGAAGAGTTTAAACGGGATTACTGGCAAACCCAGTTACCTTGTTGAGGTGATGGTGATTAAAGAAAATGTTCTCACCTTGACCTTGGGGAAGCCCACAGGCTGAAATACAGCTCATACTGATTTATGTAAGTTGCAAATATTTCAGATGGGCAATCTAAAACAGGCTACATGGACAGGAACCCCAAATGCACAATCTAGAACAGCCTACAAGCACAGGAACCCCAAAACACAATGGCAGAACTTTTGGACTATTAATATAATGTTGGAACTTCATGTGACAAAAAGTGCCTTCAAACCAAACAACAGGTTCACAGAGTTTGAGAATCTGGGGAGCTTAAAGGCAGCAACATTGCAACCCTAGTTAACCAGTCCTCTGAAAAGTGAAGTCCATTGCACCCAGGAGGTACAAGACAAACAAGAGGTCCAGAGGATACCACATCAGAACTTTCTTCTGGCAAACATGAAAGCATAGAAAATAAAAATAATCTGACATCACCTTCTAGTTCCACAACAAACATTTCCCTTGGTCTGTGGAACAGTCACATAACTCCCTATATAAGTGTCAATTAGAAAGGCAAGTAGATCCAGAAGGCAGGGCAGATATCTAAGCCATATTTACTTGCAATTCTAAGAGTATTGTGTAGTACGCAGGGGTGGGAAAAATGTTTTCAAGAAATGTAAAAAAAAAAAAAAAAAAATCACTTTTGTATTCCTTGAGATTTTTAATGTAGATGTTTCATTTTTATTCTTTTATTATAATAGTATTTACACATATATTGCCATTGTGTCATAGATTTCTTTCTTTGTTTTTTTTTACTTACCAACAAATGCCTGGCAAACAAACAACCATATTTGCCAGAATCGATCCATCCCAAAACAGTGTGATAAGGCTTCCTGATAAACAAAACAAACACAGATTTATCTCATCTGGTACAGCAACACCCACAACTACTCTGAATGTATTATGTCTTGTGGTTCACAAACAACCTCATCCAAGAGCTCATTCTACTGAGAGCTGAGGAATAAAGCAAATGTGCTGTGAAAATAAATGAAGATCTAAATCAGATCTGGATGAGTAACAGACACTCTACATGGATGACATTTTTGAGAAACGACCTCAGTAGTTGTGAGAACTGGTTAGTT
Organism: Sternarchorhynchus goeldii; assembly: GCA_028565775.1. Classification (NCBI taxonomy): domain Eukaryota; kingdom Metazoa; phylum Chordata; class Actinopteri; order Gymnotiformes; family Apteronotidae; genus Sternarchorhynchus; species Sternarchorhynchus goeldii. Next base: position 4,003,283 of record JAOXYF010000025.1, read on the forward strand.
CTCTGCCAATAACCCAGTGAAAAAAATATATTTCTATACCACATTAAATGTAAATTTACATCTTAACCACAATCCTATTAGACTGTGTGTTTCAACATGAAGTACATGAGGCACTATTCCTGTCCAGTAGGGCATCATAATAACATGTCACGTCCCAAGGGGCAGCTCACTCCTGTAGGACACGCCAGACCAGTCTGAGCTCCAACAGCATTCAGTTAATTTCACCAACAAAGCTTCCTCCAACAGATCTACTGGCCAACTTTTGGCAGAAGTCCATGTATGCAGAGATGAAGCCGTCATGGTCCAGAACGCTCGTGAGATCAGTAACACGGGTAAAGGAAAGCTATGGCAACCCTGAGGGAAAGCACACCTTGCTTTTACAGTATGTTCATGTAAATCGTACTTTGATGTTGGTGATTCAGACTGCTTCTCCTGATCTGTGTTTATGTAAATGTACAAAAATTACTATAATGCAATTAATATGGCTTTTTTTATAACAGTCTTGGTCATGAATTGGAACTTTCTATCTGGTGAAAAATGTAATTACTAAGATTGGTATAGATTCAAACAACGGTGAAATTCTACTGAGAAAATTATACATCTTGAACATCGTTTGACTTTGGAGAGATTTACCATTTATGTGGTACCTTATTTCTTTTATCTGTGACTATGTATAGAAAAGCATCTGCCTAAAAAATTACACTATGTTTATACATCTCTTGACATTTAAATGACTGTAGGCTTTATCAAAAGGTCCATGTCAAAAGAAACAGTGTTCTATTATCAGTGAAATTTTCACTAGTATTTCAGAACAAGACATAATTTGTAATGTAATCTGTAGTGAGCTAATCACAATGACCTATTAGATACAATGGCTGTTTTCTTAAGTAAACACATTTCATTGCAGCTTTTGAGTTTTTGCACTGTGGAAGGAGATAACGATGTCTAGTAGTGGAGGATGTGGTTTGAATGAGGAGCTTATATTTAGATTCCAATGCCAAGTGTCTTTTCAGAGCACAGCTGTGGCAAACAGGGCACTTCACAGCTTCCAGGAACAGGCCTCCTGTGACATTTCCTGATGTGTCCAGGGGACAAATAATAATAAGTGATAGGGGGGAAAGGAAGAAAAATACACAAAGATGAAGGCAGCTGACAAGCCTGAGGAAACACATGCACTTCATTCCCTGTCAGAAGTGCATTCAATGTTAAAAATCAGTGTTTCTCATCATCACACGATAAGAAGAAACTGTAAGGAAGGACGGTACAAGAAAATATACAAGAAAGAATGTAAGTGTGTGGTTTGTGTAGCAGATTAGTGTAGATGCCTTCCCTGTGTCCAATTTCATGGTTGGATTGCAAGAGTTGGTTTTGTAAACTGTACTCACACTGAAATCTACCAGTATCTGATGGAGGCCAAAACTCACACAAGGCCAGACAGTGAAGAAGTGTGTTTCCTACCTGTAAGATGGGTCTACTGTGCACAGATATATTGCCTGATAGTTACTCTCTCTCTCTCTCTCTCTCTATATATATATATATATATATATATATATATTAGCAAACAAACACTTTTACCCAGCATGCGCTTTAAGATTTGGCAGCACTTGAATCCTCCCAAGAGGTTAGTTTAGTTTACCTACATAACAGGTGAGACGGGGCTATCGATTTCTCTGCCCCAGCTGGGGATTAACATTAAATTCCGTGGAATGCCAGGATGACTTTGAGCCACAACATTCACTGCATCGCACGCTGATACCACTACCTAAATAACACACTGACCCCTATTTCAGTGATACAGACAGGATTATTTTTGTTCACTTTTCTCTCAGTGAGATAAAGGAAGGTGAAGTTGAGGGGTTAATTAGCATGCGACTCAGGCAGTGGTTCTCACATTTAGACAGTGAGTCACTCCACTGGAAAGATAGTTTGGGTTAAAGCTTTCCACTGATCCCATTTGAGGTAATCTGCTTTCCTAAATGAATCAACAATGGGAGCGATTCATGTAGATGTGTATGACCTGCCTTCACAAGTTACTAAACAAAGCCAACCAGGATTTGCCAACCCCGAAGCCTGGGATTAATCAGACTCTAATCTAGCCACCAGAATAACTGGAATAAATCAGACTCTAATCTAGCCACAAGAATAACCATAGGCCTGGCATTAATCATATTCTAATCTAGCCACCAGAACAACCATAGACCTGTCTTGTTACAATGAGACACTGGTAAATGCCATTCTTTTCAGAATTTGAAATGACACTACAACATTGTCCACCTCATGTTGCTTTCCTGTCCATTTTTATCAGTCTTTGTTCAAAATTATTGAACTAAGATGAAAGACCTGACATGGTAATTATTCCAACATCAGAAGAAATTATGAGAATATATAAATGCATGTGTCCATGGAAGCAAACCTCTACACTGCACTCTTTGTATTTCTGGAGGGATGTATACTTTCATACTTTGTTTTTAACCACAAAGTACTAATCAACAGATTAAATCTGAATGTTTTATGAATATAACAAAGTTATGATTTTAGGTTACAATATTGTTTTATTTATAGGGGATTTCTCACCTGCTGCCATGACACCCATGCTAAAACCACCATAAAATAGATTTGATCTGAAAAGTTTTGGCTGGGCATGAAAAAGGAGATCAGTTCTGACAAGCCAACAGAGGGGCAATAATTAGCAATGTACACGTATTTGAATTTGATCACATAAACATTCACATTTACACAACCAGTCATAGATGAGTTATCAACTGTAAATAAACTATTAAGACTCAACGCAAAATATTCACTTTTGCTTGAGAGTACACAAGAATGGCAATTTAAAACTTTCAATTACTTTCACATTGTCGTTATGTTTTCTATCAGAAATAGCTCTACTTAATTTCTCCGCAGCTTTTTCGTCACAATGCAGGTTTTATATGATGTTACGGTATTAATAATTACAACTACTTACTAAGCATTCAAGAGCTTTTACTGCCCTCAAGTGGCGACAAATATTAAAGCATATGTTTCCTGGAGCATCTTGTCACTTTATTCATCCGTCCGCGTTCACTCTTTGTACCACTGAATAGAAATGTATTCCTCAGAGTAATTACAAATGAAATTATTAACGCCAAAACCCCAAGCTACCAACTTTCATATAATCAGTAAGAAAGATTTACTATGAAATAAACGACATCAACTCGGGCCATAATAAATAAGGTAAATTCGTCTAAATCAAGGTACCACAAATATTATCAAAAAGGGGCCGATTTCACAAAAATGAATTAAGACCAGCGTTGGACTAGATTGTAGCTCCAATACTGAATCACTATTGGAAATCGTTTTTGTCAAGGAGAATCAAACTGAACGCTCTCTAAATGTAAAAATCATCCTGTCCGGTTCAAGGTCAAAGCTGTGCTTTTAAACTAAATTAAACACGTATTTGATTTAAGACATTTAGGCTTTTTGACTGTTTTATTTTCTTATTAGTGAATTCCAAAATTATATTTCAAGATATTGTATGTGTGTGTTTAGATTTCATAAAGGTTTCACAATAATGGCGTAATCTAATGAGAATTTTTGTAGCAAATCAACTCTGTCGTCACGACAGTACGAGTTAAATGAGCAAACATTATGCCAGATACATATTGAATATCACACATAATAATTTGTCGAAATGGCCACCAGAATTTTGTATCTTGAAGTCACTTGTTCTACCTAGTCAAGGACACACGACTACAATGTATGATTATACGGTTTATTCTTGGATTGCCCGATTCGGATATTCCTAAACCCAGCTGCAGTGCAGTTAATGTAGGCTTAGGTGAGCTGTACTGTCGAGTCATGTGGTTCTTAAAGTAAGCAAATGCACAATGGTAAACGTCTTAGCACACGAACTAGGAGCTGAACGCTAAACACCAATGAATAAAATGTTCACTATAGACAGTTCATTACAGATAATCTTATAGTTATAGTATATCTAACAAGGTTAATGTTATTGCTAGATGTTAATCGCCATGCTAATGTACTAATGCTAACTAGCTACAAAGTTAGCTCCGAGTGTGGTCCTAATATGTTGAAAACTGAAGTAATGGGGGAAAAAGACATATTAGATAAAATTACTCTTTGTTGCTTGCGCACACGACCAAAACGCTAAGGAAAGGTTATACGGGGATTTAGAGACTGCAAGCTATACAACAAGGTCAAAATTGTCTCCAAATAATCTGTTCACTAATATGCCTGATCTAGAAATTATAGTCTAAAATGAGAATACATGGTATAAATTGGTCGTTGTAACACGATTAGAGTAGATTCTATTGTTGTTACAAGACTTTTATTTTTAAAGGATCTTATCAAATCTAAATTAATATGTATGCATCATCATTCTGTACGCATAAAAGTAGAAGAATGTTTTGGCAAATAACACATCTATGCATTATCTTTTATCACGCCTAATTGAATTAATTGTTATTTAAGCGGAATCACCACTTCCGTTGCCAAAATGCTCGCGCATCTTCTCGACGTCATCTTTGTTTACAAACTTACAAAGGGTCAGAACCAGATTTGTAAGACAACTCACTTATTGGATCGGTCCCAGTTTTGTCCTGTAGATGGCGACCAATGCACGTCTTCGCCTGAGATGGACTGACCCTGTAATATCTTTGGGTTTTTTTGTTCGTTACTGTTTGTTTTATTATTAAGGTATCGACACGAATTCCGTGCCTTTATCTGCAGTTTTTATATAGATATCTACCTGTTTTATTTTTGTACACGGATATACAGTGCTGTATAATACAATGAAAGTCAAATAAAATATCCATTTTTATGTAAATAGAAAACAAAACAGTCGTATCACGTCATGCCATGTGTTGTGTCATACAGCATGCCTACGACATTTTCTGGAGTACCTACCCCACCCTTGCCTTTCTTATCCAGCTCGTAACTTCCCTGAAATTTCCATTAGTTACGTTGGTTGTCAAACTTACGGAGCTCGCGCACTGGGTGCTTCCTCTCAACTGAAGCGCGAGCTAGCGTGACAACCGCGGAAGTATCGACTTTCACTTCAAAATGGCCTTGTCGTCGTCGGTATAATAAAGTGAAATAAACTAGGTAGCAAGGTAGCTGTCTACTCTCTAAGAAAGAAGAAAGGATTATTTTTCCCCGTCGGGCCATAGTCGAGTGATTTGAGTAGACGTCTGGGCATTATAACCAAGAGGTTAACAAGAGGGTCTTATCCAAGGTAATTTACTTGCTATCACCAACACTGACGGAATCCTTGTGCTGGTGAAACATCGGCTGATTAGCTAGTTATCCTAACTGAAAAGATATGTTGCCTTGCCAAAGATCTTTGGCAGGGTTATGAAAGTCAAAGCTTCTCCGCTTTTGACTTCTGAATTTTGTTCATATTGTCATTGGACAAACTCTTTAAAACTTGTTGACTACGTTGGTTATCTATGTACCGCTTTAAAAAAAAAGTTATGACATCGGTTTTAGATGGATAACTGTCTTGATCTGGGTCTGAAATCAAAGAGAATAAGTTGGATAACTGGTTCCTTTAGATAGGTTACTTAACTAACGTATCGTTAATTTGGTTAAACTAAGTAGCTAGCTAATGTGGTATACTAACAAGGAAGCTGGCTATTCTGAGTGTTAACTAAAGACCATTTATCAAAATGTGCTTTACTTATAATACAATCGCTGGAACAATTTTAATTTCAGTAAAGTATCACCAGTTGACATAATCTCATATCATTGCTCAAAAGGAGTTAATGGCTAGCTAGATATATATTTTTCTTAACATGAAGTGTGTTTAAACCAACACAGACAAGGTATACGGTCTGTAGTTTGAAAAAAAAAAAGCGATAGAGCATTTGTGTCAGTCAGAAAGAAAACGCAGGACTTGTCTCAGCTTGTGGGTAGAGGAAACACTGACGTGTGTGATTCACAACTTTGGGATGTGCTGACGGACCATGGAAACCTGCATCCCTCAGGCTGCTCATAACAGAGACTGTTGTTTTGGTTTTGGTTGACTGTTGGATTTAGGTTTCTAGAAACAACTTGTACCCTTTTGAATGTATTTATTTTTTAGTTTTATCCAGAAGTTGTCATGAATAATTTCAGTAGGAACAGTGGTAAAAACTAACAGATTTGTTTTGAGATGAGTAAACGGAAAAGGGTTCCTGATTTTAGTTGATTGCAGTACAGTTCAGGGCCTTGGTAACTGCTTTTGTTATTACATCTTTAAATCACTATTATGATATTAAGAGGAGTTCAGAAGCTTTGGTTTACATGCAGAGGAAAAGGGCATCTAGACACTGAACAAATTTTACATTTTCCAGATTAAGAATATTTGAGAGTAAACTGTCATCCAATAATCTCCATACTGTAGTTCTAAGATGCTCTTGTTTAGTTAATTTCGTAATATGATTTAAACAAAACTACTACTGATCAACAAAGCACTAGTAAAATACAGCCAAGTAGTGACATATAATTTACCTCCCTTAAAGGTTCTTATCTCCATTTTTTGGTATTTGGTATTTTTTGGTTAGATATTTTAGGTTTGTCTTGTGTATTAATAATTTAAGAGCAACATGGTTGGAAATGCATGGTTTTGACAAAACAGTTCTTGTGTCTGTTGTGGTCACATTGATCATTTTTATACCTCAGTTCTGGGATTCTGCGCCATTCCTCAGCGGAAACATACATTAACAATCAAAAAAGATAAATGTTTATTTGTGCTATTGTTTTTTTGCAGTTAGAGATCCGTCTCTAATGGAAATGGAAGCATTTCTTCTATCTTTTTTTCCAGTATTCTACAAAACAGTGTTGAGGCTTCTATTTTGTTGTTCTGAAATCCATGGTTTTGGCGTTGTCAGGGTTATCAACTACTAATATGTATTCTGAAGAATGTCAGTGATTGCTTAAAACACGTGTGCACCTAGGATTCGACAATGTGCTCAGTAGGAACTTGGTTTGTTATACAACTGGCATAGCCTGTTCATTCACGTATAGTTATCAGGGTTGTGTTCTTTGTGGCCTCTCTTGTTAGGAAATAATGGAGACATAATTGCAAAATTGATTAATTAATTTACAATTAATTGTGTAGTCATGGTCTCAGTGGAAATAACCTTTATGAAAATGTATAGCACAATGCAGTATTTTTGATATGCCTTGATATGAAAAAGGCAGATTCAGTTACTGACAGATACTTTTACTACCAGATTCAATGCAATTTTTTTTTTCTTCTTTGGTTTTATTTTTTATATATATAACTGGCAAACAAGAGAGTGGTCGCCATGGTACAGGTCCCACCTGTAACTTTTATAAAATTGTTGCTAAGTTTCGCAACCAACCATCAGGTTTTGCTTAACAAAACTGACAATATTGTTGCAATTTTTTATAACCAGTATTTGAGGAAATTAATGCATTTACATTGCTGCAGATACATAATGAGCCACTAACTTTAAACAGTAATTATTAATACGTTTGTTATGTAGCCCTTTTTAGGTTTTCTTTGGTTTTGACATGTATCGGGTTCCGTTGTAAGAAAAACAAATTATAATAACACATTTACAACACTGAGATTGCACATCTGTAACATTGGTAGACTAAATTATATATAGGCTAACTAGGGCAGCTTCCTGTAAGCCTTTGTTTTCCAGCCACATCAGATCAGATCTGTTTTAATGTGGTGATACAACAGATGAAGTTGTACCGTATACAGTCTTGTCTGATTTGTTGCCTTCATCTTCTAAATAGCCATGTTTGTGGTTCCACCTCATCATTTGATTTAGGTTTCTCGGATCAGCGTTTATCCTAAATAATTCTAAATTGTGCATCACTGAGGACGCAAACTTTTGTCAGTGACAGAGTTGTATATTGTAAAAGAGCTTGCGATGTATTTACCATCCCTATGGAACGGAAACTTTGTCACCTATTCAAACTTTCTGATTTTCTGTTACACAAGTTTCACTGTTTTCAAACTGTCGATTGAATTTTGTGAAGAGACTATTAAATATACAACATTGTAACTTTACAGCATTTACAATTCGTATTGTTATTATTTTTTTTATATTACATTTTTTTTTTTTTTTTTTTTTTTAAAGTGGTTGCCACAGGGGGCAATCAAATGCTACCAAATTGCCTGTGCATGGTTGCCAAGGGCAACCAGTAAACTGTAGATGTGGAGTTCTTCTATGGAAGCAACACTGTACACCAAAATTACTCCCCTTCCCAGTTAATTGTCTAGATATTTTTTCTTTTCCAAGCATATATTATTTAAGTGCTTCTCTTTTTATCCTTTTGATGGTTCACATCACTCGGTGCTAGTAGAGAGAGAGAGAGAGAGAGAGAGAGACTGCTATAATGTGGTGTCATTTTGTTTTTGAAGGAACGGACGCAAAATATTGCATATGTAGCCAGCACGATACATTTTGCTCCTAGAGTAGATCAAATTCTTTTTAGTTTTGCCTCTCATGTTGACTTTGTGATGCAGTGCTGGCAGTTTTGCTCCTGCGGGTCTCTTTCCACTCTGCGCTGCGTCCTGGCTGCTCATGACGTTTGCTCTGTGGGATGCAGGGCTGTCCTTTTCCATGACACCCCCTCTCCACCTCACTGTCCAGTAATAAATCTCACTTAAGCCCTTATTGGCTGGAGAGAGTGAAAAATGTCCAGTGATGGACAAGGAGGCGGCGGAGGCGCTGTGTAATGGCTTTGTCTGTTTCTCTGTTACTGGAACTCAGCTTTTATAAGGTAATGGTTCATGTGTGAAGCAGGAAATGGATATTGCTGGATATTGCTGTTACTTGTGAGCACCTGAGCCAACCCCTTGATGTGGATCCCTCTGTGTTGGTTCGTTTTGCACAGGACTTTATATCAACTAACTTTATTATTGCTTCATGTGTAGTCTCAGCTGTTCTGACTAATATCATACTTGATCATTTTTTTAAGTAATTTTGCTAATGTTTACAAAATGCTTTTATGGCTTCTGTGGTTTATTAGCAAAAGGTCAGAATTATTGCATGTGCATGCAGAATGTAACTACACTTTATAGGTCAGTACTGAGTGTTCTGTTGGTATCGCTTTGGTACAACAAGGACTTACCATGCCTAAATAAAGCATTTCTTTTTGCAGCAAACTGCAAGTTGATGATGTATAACTGTGAACTGTAGTTTGAGTCACAGTATTGCTCTAAATGATCACAGTATTTGGTTACAGCAGTAGCTCTGTTGCTCTGTTGTGAGCCTGTTCTACAAACTAGACTGTACTGATCGATAATTAGAATGAAATTGTAAATTTGTGATATCTCGACCAACATTCTGTACATTTGTTGGATCATGTGAATGCCATAATTAATAATAATTAAAAAAAGACAGAATACTTATTTGGAATGCATATTTGTTTTTAGGACGCTCATTCACAATAAAATAAATAAAATTTGCCTTCTGCAATATCAGCATTGCCAATATTGCAATAAAGATGTACAGTATATTGTGACAGTCTTGCATTATAAGTTTAAGTTTTCAGTTCACTGTGATGAATTTTAACTTTGCTAGTGATCAGTCAAGAGTGACCATTTGAACTGAATCCACTCATAGTCCTGACTTGGTATTGTCATATTTCACATAGAAGTTGCAACATTTTCCAACAATTTTTTACTTGTCATCTCCAGAAAAGAAATGCAAACATTAACAAATTTGTCAGGAGTGTGGAAACCAGAGTATCTCATGAACACATCTGCTTGGAGCTGGAAAAGGGACTTTATTATCACGGCTCATATGGACAGAGGATTGCTACTGTACTGATGGAACCAGATCTGACCAAAAGTGGTGCTAGTGTTGCAGCCTTGGAAAGTGAATGGAATGGATGCTCCATGTCTGATGTTTGCTATGAAATGATTCCTGTTTTTAACAGGAAGTGAAAAAGAGGATTTTTATGTATATTAATGTATTAGGTTGTGAGTTCCTTCATTATTGTGGCAGTGAGCTTTGCTGTATGTGCTTAAGACACATTGTTTGGAATTCACAGAAAATTTTTCTCATGATGAGACAATGGCAGAAATGTCCTACTATGACCATGGTGAGTTTGGTTTAAAATGAACGTTTGCTCCATATCACGTTATATCACACCAGCCTAATTAATTAATTAAACATTTAGAAACGTTCCATTGCAAAAAAGAAAGTGTTGACAATAGTTGAAAATTCTAGAGTATTAAATCTTTGTATTCACAAAAGGAGTTTGGAATGCCAAACTAACCCTTGTTTTTATTGCTCCAGCTGATAAAATCTGAGTGGCTGGGAGCAGAATCTCACGTTCGTACTGGTACTCGCTTCACCCCCAGCTTTCCCATGACCCGCTCTCGTTCTCTTCGACGGATTAACGTGAGATTCCACAAAAACCCCTTCAAACGTCATAGGTGACTGACTAAGTCCTCTAGTGCAGCAGTATTCCAATATGAATTCTCAAACTATTTTTGGAAATTAGGGAACTGTTTGGGCAAAGGCATTGTTAGGTAAATAAAACGTAACCTTCTTATACAAGAGGTCTTTGGGTTATTTTCCACTTGCATGTTTGTTGGACTGATAAACAACTAAAATGTGTCATCGTGAGACACTCATAAATAGGGGGGAAAAGGCGTGTTCTTAACAGAAATATGTCACGTTACCTGCTGGAGCTCTGTTAGCAACCACAAAACATCCTGCTACTGAATGTGATGTTAAAGATTCCACAGTTTGCGTTATCAAAAACTACTATTATGCTACTATTACTATTATACTACTATTATGTAGCATCCTACCCCTATAATTAGATTTCTTTCTTTCTTTTAGTCATTACAAATTTTAGAATAAATTATTTTTTATCTAACTCCTCATTAACTCCTAACTACCCACAAAAATTTGGAAAATATTACTTACTTTTCAGGTAAAAGAAAAACACCTGGAAAAGTTTTGTTAAAATAAACCACCCATTTACAGATGCTTTGTGTATATTTTAAAAAGTCATTCGTTTTCATCAAAATTATGTTCTTGATATGATTAATGATTTAACAGTTTTCTTTCTTTAAAATGTTGTTCCAAGCTCTTTTTGTAAATCTTTTGCCCCAAATGTGGTTTAAGCACCTGCTGAATGGTAGGGTAATAGGAATGATGAGTCACCACAGAGGTATAAAACGCATGGGCGTGTCTCTACCCCTGAAGGAAGGGTTTTTTGTTGTTGTTGTTATCATTTGTTCCTTTAGTTTTGCAGCTCAGGAGGAATGACAGGAGCAAAGCAGGTAAATGGCTATGTTAAGTTCTGTGTTAAGTTCTGTGTCAAGTTCTATGTTAAGTTCTTGCAGAAAAACGATGCTCATTTGTTGAAGGCATTCTGGAAAACCAGCAAACATGATCCACGGTCCGTCGATGGACAGTTTATTGGTTTGAACGGAGTCTTCCAGCTCAACCTCACATCGCCTTTTCCAGGAACATCATGTTTGTTTTGGAGCCAAAACCCTGAATTTAGAATATGCCTTTGTACCTTTGCCATCTAATCACAGCTGGAAGTGGCACACAGTCACACGTGGGGCCTGCAGTTTCACACAGAGCGGCAGTTGGAATCTGTTTGGGCTTTGGGAGCCAAGAGGCGACGTCACTCACTGAGCAGCCGGGTCAGGGTCAGGCTGACGGTGGGCGGATCCTGACAGTAAAACGGTCCAAAGACCACTGAGAGAGGAGGGATGGTTTAAAGAGAGAAGATGAGGTGGTCTGACTCTGAATGCAGATGTCTGATTACTATTCTGATGTTACTGAGCAATACTATCTATGCCCTGGCAGCTTGGAGCCTTTACCTCAGTCAGCTGAAAATGGCTTCTGGGTTCAGGCCAGGACCCGTGTATCTAGCTAACAGTGTACTGCAGCACCCAACTTTAAGCCTGCAGTTATTTATTATGTTCCATCTTAGTCCAATGGGCTAACAACACCTGCACTCATCTTTTGTGTGTTTCTGCCACTGAATAAGATGGGTACTATTTAAAATGTCTCATTAAAATTTCAGTATTTTGAATTGTGCTACCACTGCTAGACTGTGAAGTAAGTTATTCCTCTCATTAATTTTTAATCTTTTAATTAAATTGTTATAGTATTTTACAAGGTGTGTGGTTGTATTATATCAGCGGTGGCAAAACCGAGGTACACATGGCTTGGTCTTGTGACATTACAAGTCTTTTAAGTCACTGGCGTCTTGTGAAATGCTTTAAAGGCCTTGATGCTTTGATGCTTTTACCATGTGCAAAAGACAGAAGATCATGCCTAGTCATCTGTTCATAATATTGAGCATGGTATTAAGCTATTTCACAAGTTTACTGAAACTAGGATGTAGAAACACATGGAATAGACAGAGGAAGAGAAACCCAACCTGCAATTCATGTTTAAAATGTTAGTCAACTTCTCCAGAATATTCCTAATAGCTAACAGTCTTCATGCAAGGGGTGGGGTAGTCGGGGGTTCTGTATGAGAAGATGTCAATGAAATAAGTATAAAAAAAAAGATGCTTCACACTTTGCACACTTGATGAAAACATCTGGTTGGGAAACACAGGCGAATGTCAAATGTGTGTCCTGTCCTTTGCCTGATGCCCTAAGTTGTGTACTTGTCAGACTGAGTGCAGTTTTACCTCAGCTAGCTGTTGCCAGAAGCTCTGAGTCAGGACAGGAGAGTCACACTCCCTGGATGACTTCCATTTGTTCCAGCTGCCTACCCACAGTCATTGTGAAATATCAGAATGTGAGTCCGGGGGTTTAGTTCATGAGTGGAAAATAAGAACACTAAGGGTGTGGGGACATAAGTTTTTAAAAGCTTGAACCCATATTCTTGAAACAGCAGAAACGTACCGTTCCGTTTTTCACAGATGCGTAATTCACCCTTGTGTGCTGTCATTATATGAGGTTTCTTGGTAGCTTGAAGTGTTTGAACTTTGAAGCGTGAAGGTGTTGGGTAGCTCGAAATACAGAGAGGAAGCTGACAAGGAGCATGTGAAAGAGGAGGCAGTCATCCCACAGGGCTGGAGTCACACAGACTGGGTCATGGAATGTTCCCCCTCTACTACAGAACCTCAATGCCAGGCCACCCAGAAGAAACCCAGGGCAGCAAGTACAGCTTCAATACGAATCTAAAGATTAATACGAGAAGGAGAACATTTTTGACCTGGAATGAACCTCACCAGCTGCAAATAATTCATCTCTCTAGCCACACGCAATCGCTTCATAATAACTGAAAACATCGGGATTTTAAGTTTGCGTTAAGTAGAAATCCCTGACTCTACCTTGCCTTGCTGGGATGGTGAACGAGCACAAATACTGGTAGAAAGAATACTGGGTTTTTTTAATCTATTTTACTGAGCCACAGCAATGGATTATAATTTTGCATTATTCTTGATTAAGTATCTTCAAAATACACAAGGTGGGATCACAGTACCTATTCTTGTAAGATACAAAAATGTTGTAAATCCAGAGCATTTACAGTAGATACTAATATACAGGACTGAACGTTTAATAAGACGAATCATATCAGTGAATACTTGGGTCTGATCACATATCATATGACATGGTTGTATGACATCACCTGGTTGGGCAACAGACTTGCTAAGTAAACATTCATGTTGACTCAAACTTCTGATTAAGACATTGTGATTTTCTTAATGGGTTCCTCATGATTTTATGCAGTGAAGTAGCTGTATCAAAGCTGCTGTTACCGTGTCCGCTTGTTACCGTGTACATTTGTTACCGTGTACACTTGTTACCGTGTACATTTGTTACTGTGTACACTTGTTACCGTGTACACTTGTGTAAAACTTGTATTCAATTTAATGCAAATGCAATTATTAGAAATTGTAATGTTTGGATGGATGTCCTTGCTAGGGAAGACCTAAAATCGGTGCTGATCATTTCGATGCCTTCGTTTTTTAAGAGAAAGACTTGTTTAAAAGCTTTTGATAGTCAGAACTACTGTATTAGCATTTGTTCGTGCTTCCACAGCCTATTTTGTGCAGCTTCTTTGTGCATCTTTTTCAGGGGTAGCAGTTCTGCGTCTGACTGTATTTGCTTAGCTTTCCCAGTAATGATGATGGGTTTTTACAGGAAGAGGTCATTCTGAAGCCCATGAATATGATCATTAGCCTATTGACTGCACCGACCTAAAGTTTGGCGTGGATGCCAGGAAATGTGGACGGCTGGTTGCCGTGATGTGCTAACTGCTGCAGCCTCTCGTACATGTCTGATAGAAGCACGAAACAAGGCTTGGTTGCTCCCCTCCACAATTTCTTTATTTTTGTTCAGGCTTGTTTGGGAGACGTAGAAGAAAGCGTCTCGGTAGACTTGGGCTGCACGGTAGCCGTGCACTGTAATATGGTTAGTCCAGGAGCATGGTAATCGCTCAGCCTCACGTCAGAATGTTAGGCTGTGTTGACGTTGGCTGCTGCTGAAGGGGAGCTGGGGAAAGTTCCCCTCAAGTCTGCCACTAACATTTGCAACTCCAAGCTCTATTGGGTTTTGTGCAATATGGTGCTCTCGCCTTTTTTTTACCTAGAAAACAGTAAATATACATTAATACATTCATTTAATTGAGGAAATGAGCAGTGAATATGTGTATGTTTTAATTTAATTACATTTTATTTTATTCTTTGTTATTTTAGTATTTAGTCATTTAAAAAAAAAAATCAGTTCAGTAAATTGTGTTTATATAGCTAAAATATTCTGATAGCAGAATTTGCTCCACATTCCTGACGCAGAAGCTGCAGGGCATTGCCACGTTTCTTCACACTATGACTATTCATTCTCATTGTTTAATGAGAAGCCCTTAGTGCACTATTACACATCACCACAGCAGAGATAGGCTCCACACAGCCCCTGACCTGGGGTGAGTGGGGTGTAATTTGATGAGTGTGTGTAATGATGGGAAATTTTCTTAAAGGGTGTCTTTTCACTTTGCTTCAAGCTTCGAAGCACAAGCGTGAACTGAAACAAAGGTTTTACTCCCCAAGGTGTCAGATGTTGAGATGTTACCTTCTTCACTGGTTCTCCAGGCTAAAGTGTTGCCTCTTTTGCATAATGAATGTGCAGGTTTTGTTCAAGCTGACATTCACTCATTGAGGCTGTAAACCTCTACATGGAGAATAAAATAACAAGCAACTTCATTACTGCTGGATAAATGCAGTGCTTCTTTTCTGTTCTGGTTGGTACCTCACAGTTCTGGTGTCTTTGTGTTTTTGTGTGTGTGTGTTAGGACATGGCGAACGTAAGGCGTTGATCAGCTGTGTGTCCCTCGCTGGTGTGGGCCAGCATGCTCTATGCCTGATGCCTTCCCTCTCTGTCCCGCCTGCCATGGAAGGGCAGAGCTATCCGCATCCAGATGGATCGGCAGTGGAAAACGGAATATTCGGCCTCGTGTCCTCCACTATGGAGGTGATGTCTCACGTGCATCACATGCAGCACGGTCACGTCACTGCTGTCACTTTCAGTAGAACTGTTGCCATCCTGGGGGAGGCTCACGTTACTGTGTTAATATGGTGGGACTTGGGCCAGATCACATTAAGCCATGATACCCTTATTTATTTAAATAGATAAATGCACATTATTTTAATGGAGTAAAACACTGAATGCATGTCTTGAAATTAATTCTATTTATACATTTTGACTCCACCTGCTAAAATAAACAATATTTCCACCCCAGCCGGAACCAGGCTCACAGGTTTGCTGGTGTGTGGTAATGGTGTGACATTGTGATGTCAGTTTCTGGTAACAGTAAGAACATTTTATTTAATAACATGAATTTCCAGCTGAAATATGGCCACACTCGTTTTCACACTCGTGGGAGGGGTGCTTGGTAAATACCAGTTATTTTGAAGCACGGTGGTGTTCTTACAATATGCAGTGTGTAGCAGCACCAGCTGCTCCAGTGGAAGGGGATAACACATTTATGCTTAACTTTGTTTTGCCTGCTCTCTTTTAGACTCCGATGTATCTCTCCACCCCGTGGAGTTTCCCACAGCAGCCGTACAGCTTGTGTTGGCCTGGACAGTCTGGCAGCCAGTAAGTACTGGTACAGTTCTCGTCACCTTTGGCAGCAAGTCCTTCATCCTGCCAAAAAATACTGGGAAAACTCCTCCGATTTCAGTGATTTCAGTTCTTTCTCTAACTTGCCCGTGCATGTTCAGACAAAACTAATTATCTTTAAAAAAAACTGGTGAGCTAGTAGTGATGCAGGGATGCAGATGTTCCGATGAGGATGAAATTAGGACAAACGTCACAGTCTTTGCAGTGCAAAATAACTGAAGAAATCGGTGACTAAAAGTGATACTGCAGTAGGGGAAAAAAAACATTTTTGTTGGCCAAAATTATTGCCTTCTGAGTAATGATGAACAGTCATTATTGCATTAATTTAAAAAGAAAATAAAGAAATGTTTCTCAGTTCTTTGAGTATGTCACTAGGCTTGGATGTGCTTTTGTCATTTGGACCAACGCAAGTCTTAATTTTACTTCATCTAAATTTGTGCTTGTAGAATATTGAATCAGGGATGTGAATTAACCAGCTCAGCCTACACTCACCTTTACTCAGCAGAAACCGTTGAATACTTAAATCACCTCATGGAGGTTTGGCACAGTCTGAGCGAGTGAGCTGGATACGTGTGTGTGGAGGTTGCTTCACTCATCAGGCCAGTAAAACTGTAGTCTCAGTTATAGGATGAATGACGGTTTGTAGCTGATGCTGGCATCACTCAAGATGCTACATCTTACATCTTGCCTACCCATGTACTCCTATGGAAGAAAAACAGTGTGCGATGATCTGAATCGAATATTTTTTTTCTGCATGTAGGATGGGAGGGGTGGACGACACAGTGTAACTGAGCACAGTGCTCTGGTTTTAGGGCCTTTATAGTTGTTCTCGTAAACCTTTTGTTTAGGGCAGGTGGAGCTGGTAAAACCAGACGAGCTGCACTGTATTCTTAGAAGCCCGTTTGTGCTCCTGTGTCTCAACCCCTGAAAAACGTCCGTTCACAAAGAGTTTACTACAGTTGACGCAAAGTGGATACGTTACAGATAACCTTATCAAAATATTTCACTGAAGCTATAAGCCTACCTCAAGCAGCCTGGTCAGGACAGTGCCCGTGGTCTGGGGTGACGGGGCAGGGCTTTCCGGGAAAGGCACGCTAATCTAGAGGTACAGCTCACAGAGCCGTCACTGCTCTGTGAGTGAAGCGAGGCGGCAGGGCGTTCCGGGAAAGGCCCGCTGCTCCAGAGGCACATCTCGCAGAGCCGCCACTGCTCTGTGAGTGAAGCGGAACCTCTAGCCTGTGCCAGGTCTGTGGTAGTGTCACCGGGAGCAGGAGAGATGGGGTTTTCCATTAATCTCTGCAGTCTTCCACAGCACTCCTGAATGCCAAGTCTTTGATGGAACAACCTCATGTGGCTCAGTAGGCTCACGCTGGCCTAAGGCTGCCCTGCTCGTTTAAAACTGATACTTAGCAAATGTGCAAACTCTGCAAAGGATGAGCTTGATCTCTGTGTACAATAGTGGCCTTGTTCAGGAACCCAGTAAAATCACTTGATTTTTGTTTGGTTGTGTGAATGAATTGTATTTACATTTGAAATTGCTAGTTCTGAAAGTTCTGAGTATGGTTTTTTTTTGCAGTTTCTTCCTCATAGAATGAGTATTTCAAAAGTATATTTTATACA
The DNA here is from genome assembly GCA_028565775.1 of Sternarchorhynchus goeldii. Classification (NCBI taxonomy): domain Eukaryota; kingdom Metazoa; phylum Chordata; class Actinopteri; order Gymnotiformes; family Apteronotidae; genus Sternarchorhynchus; species Sternarchorhynchus goeldii. The sequence continues at coordinate 4,020,981 of JAOXYF010000025.1, forward strand.
TAATGTATACATTGTGTGTATTATTTTTGTGTCATGACATGCTGCTTCACATGGCTGGAAAAAGGACATTCTTTTTTTTTAATGAAGCCCATGTGTTTGCCTGTAGCCTTGTTACATCACTAAAGGATACGGCCAACACTAATAAATTCTTTGCCACTGTTCTGTTGTGTAAACAGCCCAAAAGTTCCCTAATTTGGCTTAAGTAATGTACTTTCTGTAATTGTTTTTAATTTTCTCCTGGCAATAGATTTATTATACAAACTGCATTAGCAGGGCGGATGTACGGGTTTGTGTCGCTAAATGTGTTTATTTAGTCAAACAGGAACTAAAGCTTCAGTGTAGTGGTTTGATGTCTTGAATTAACATATTAAAGGGTGTTTTGCTGTACAAAATTCTTTATTTTGCCTTTTACTTGCTTATGTTTGTTTTTTGGTTTTGTTTTATTTGGTTTTTTTTAGCATAGAATAACAATAGAAACTAGATTAAGAATAAAAACTTCCTGAAATGTCGTCATATGGTGATTTCCCAGTCGGGAGCGGCTGTATGGGGAGAACTGAAAGTAAGTGTCGCATGATCTAAATGCAACTCACAGACAGTAGATTAATGAATGTCACATAGCGAAGCGTAATAACAGTGTTGGAGAGGTGTAGCAATTCTTTGATGGACTGCTTGCTTTAGATTTTAACTCAGTTGTAAAGGTAGGAAACCTTTCATGCTGTACTTTACTTTGTTGTTGTTTTTTTTGGGGGGGGGGGGGGGGGTTTACCAGGCATTAT
>JAOXYF010000025.1:4035236-4046431 GCA_028565775.1 Sternarchorhynchus goeldii
CCCCCCCCCATTATATATATAGGATCTCTCGTGTATAGAAAATCTGTCCAACACCACCCTCTTTTCCACATCTCCTCCTGACTCCCTATCTGAGTATGCAGATACATCAGCATTGCTTCCCGACACCCTACCACCTGTACCTTCCTTATGGGACATCAACACACCAGCACAACAACAGGAGGTGAAGCTCATTTTCAAGCCCCTCCCTAAGCCATGATGCATGTGTAGGGCCATGTGCCGTGTTATACTCCTACCCCTTGACATTTTCAAGATTTCTTCTTTCCGCAGTGGCACACAAGGAAACGTTCCATCCACGCTTCCCATAAAACTACATGTCCTTTTTCCATCAGTGTGCTTTTGTTTTGTGTCTGCAGCCTAGTTCCAACCGATTTCAGGGCTTTAGCAGTTTGGATGATTTAGCTGCTATAATCACTACACCTCTGAGAGGCCTTCAGGTACTGTATGTATGTGTGTATGTATCTGTGTATTTATCTGTGTGTGTATGTATGTAAGTGAATTCAGTTAAATGTGTATGTATTCAGTTAAATAAAGTCAGTCACTGCAAATTAATCATTTTTTTAATAATTTAATTAAAGTTCATTTAATTTAGTGTATGAATTTACTGAATGTATAGTGACTACATTATTCGAATGTTTGCCGTTGTTTTCACTGCTGCTTTCTTTTGCTTTTTGGGTTTGTGTGGCTCGCGTGTGTAATTCAGAGAAGCCACGCGCAGGCACAGGACGAGGAGGAGGTGGAGGAAGAGGAGACGGAGGAGCTTGGACACGTGGACACCTATGCTGACTACAAACCCTCCAAATGTAGGCTTTGTCTACTCCTTTCCCGCTCATTCACCCCTCCAGCTCTTTATCTGTGCCTTTGTGGAAAACGCATCCTCTCCTCGTCTCCTCTCAGCCACTATTGGAAAGGCCCACCCTGACCGTGTGGTGGAGACTAGCACTCTTTCCAGCGTTCCCCCGCCCGACATCACCTACACGCTTTCCATCCCCGAGTCGATCATTGACAAGGGCCATCTCTCTGCTCTGCAACTGGAAGCCATTATCTATGCTTGCCAGGTGTGTACACTCCCTTCAGCCTCTGCACAGCTCAACCTTTTACATCCCCATTCTATACATGAACACGCTGACTCATTTGCATGTTTTCAGTGTTGTATGTAAAGGTTTAAAGTTTTAAAGGCTAGGCTTTGTGTAGAACATTACTGTGTGGCCTCAGGACAGTCACTATGGCACAGTGGGCCTTAGTTCAGTACAGAGCAGAGAGGATTTCAGCAATTTGCCTTGTGAACAGCCAATACTGAACCTCATCTAAGAGAGGCTACTGGTGATTGGCTTCATCCATATCGAAAAACATTCTTCTCCAAAGTTGGGAAAATGTTTTAATCACCTGATTAGCGAGAAGTCTCTGACTGTATACATCCTTTGTAATAAAGCAGCTCTTAAAATCACCGGAGTGTCCACACAGAGATGAAGGCCAGTAAAACAGTCTTGGTTCTCACGCTCTAGTTACTGATTCCAGAGTCCAGAGTCCAGCTCACGGCTAACGCTCTGTCTGTTTGCACCGCAGCAACACGAGATGATCCTGCAGAACAATCAGAGGGCGGGTTTCCTCATAGGGGATGGAGCAGGTGTGGGTAAGGGCCGCACAGTGGCCGGCATCATCCTGGAGAACTTTCTAAAAGGAAGGAAGAAATCACTGTGGTAAGGGATTGATCCTCACTCTCACCAGTTTACACAGTGGGGTCTTGTGAGAAGCGTTGTGGGGGGGGGGGGGGTCAGATGACCCAGACATTTCATCCTGGGCCCCCAGCAGTTTCAAGTAATGAGCTGTTAAAACTGTCGAGGGCAGTCATACCCCAGGGCCAAATATCAAATTTATTAGGATGCCTGCGTGGTTAGCATTGAAAAGCACTACTCTGACAAACCACAAGGAGGTGCTGTTCCGGGAGCTGTCTCCACATTTTCCCTCCGCCTCTTCCAGGTTCAGCGTCTCCAACGACCTGAAATATGATGCAGAAAGAGATCTTCAAGACATCGGTGCTGCCAGTATTCTAGTGCATGCCTTGAATAAGGTGAGTACGTGTTTCCTTCATTTACAGCTGCCATGGACCACTGTAAACTCCTGCCAGCGTCCTGCATGGCTCTCATATTAAAGCTTCTCATAGCACACTTAAGTCCTCGATACATTTTCAGTCAAGTTGACTATTTGCTGTGACACTGTGCTGCCAGATAAAATATGGAGACACCGCTACCTCAGAAGGGGTCCTGTTTGCAACCTACTCAGCTCTGATTGGAGAGAGCCAGGCAGGGGGACAGCTCCGCACTAGGCTCAAGCAGATTTTAGACTGGTGTGGGCCTGACTTTGACGGGGTTGTATCCTTCACTGTACGAGTGCTGAGAGCGCCGGGTGTATTTTAGCTCCTTACTGTGCTTCAGCACTGCGGATTTGATCATTATTACATCAGACAGAAAATGTGCCGCGTTTGCCCTTGACCGTGGCGTCCGCCCAGATCGTGTTTGATGAATGCCACAAAGCCAAGAATGCCACATCTACCAAAATGGGCAAAGCTGTGCTGGACCTGCAGAGCAAGCTTCCCCAGGCCAGGGTGGTATATGCCAGTGCCACAGGTCAGTTCTTCGGTCACATGGAGAGGTGGTGGCTGTCTTTAGTTGTTCCTGTAGCGATCCAGGAGGTTGAAGTTTCATCTGTCCCTCAGGAGCCTCTGAGCCAAAGAACATGATCTACATGAGTCGTCTGGGGATCTGGGGTGAAGGAACACAATTTCGGATTTTTGACGATTTCCTCCACGCTATCGAAAAGAGGTTCGTTGACTCGCTGTGGTTTGAGCGAGAGTTTGCAAACAGCTGTGTGTTGGCTGAATGGCTGATTGTGTTCTGTTTTGATAGAGGTGTGGGTGCCATGGAGATTGTTGCCATGGATATGAAGGTCAGTGGGATGTACATTGCACGGCAGCTGAGCTTCACGGGGGTCTCCTTCCGCATCGAGGAGATCAGCTTGGATGACGAGTTCAAACTTGTGTATAACAAAGCTGCCAAACTGGTGAGCATCACACAACAGGCCACTGAAACATTTTCACAGACAGATGCTTTAGACCTGCTTGTTATACCACCAAGGAATCAGGCTGAACACCAGCATATTATTACATAATATCACAATATCTGGGAACCTTGTGTACTTCACTACAAATATATATATATATCCATACATAAAGCCATGTTGTTGAAGTGTAATGAACCTTTTCTCTGGCTCCTCAGTGGGCCGAGGCCTTGTCCGTGTTTACTCAGGCAGCCGACCTGCTGGGTATGACGTCCCGGAAGTCTCTGTGGGGTCAGTTCTGGTCCTCCCACCAGCGTTTTTTCAAATACCTCTGTATCGCTGCCAAGGTGCGCTGTCTGGTACAGCTGGCCATGAAAGAGCTGGAATCTGGCAAGGTGAGCCCCACAACACCCGGCCGATCTATTCGTCTTTCTCTGTGCCATTTCGAAAGACAGAAGCGTCGCCACAAAGTTGTAAAACGCTGTATGTTGTTTTGTTTTGGTTTTCCCATCTTCATTCATTTCCTGTAGTGCATCGTGATTGGGTTGCAGTCTACAGGTGAAGCTCGAACTCGGGAAGTGCTTGACGAGAACGACGGACACCTGGACAAATTTGTGTCTGCCGCAGAGTGAGTGCAGAGCTTTTGCCGGTCGGCCTGGTGTGTATGTGCATGCGTTCTTCAGCCTTAAGAGGCAGTGCTTCTGGTTATGAATGAAACCACTTGCTGATACTCATTTACAGTATGACTGTATGACTGACTATTTCCAAAGTATCACCTGGTGTATTCTCTGAATGACTGAAATTTGATCTCTGATGTCACTTAGAAGTCACTGCGGTTATTAGCCGTTCCACTTGCCATTTTGAGGCTGAAACATAAAAATAGTGAATTGTCACTAGCAGAGCTGCCAAGTGTCAACAGTTCAAAGACGGCATTTTTCCTGTCTCATTTTTTCCAGCTCTATATGAAGATTTAAAACAGTGTTAATGTAGAGGTTGAGCGTGGACAGTTTAAATATTGGAGTTTTAGTGTGGATAGTAAACTATGAATGTTTAGTATGAGTAATCTGAATATAAAGGGTCAGATTTCTATTCTGTAAAAGGTATTGATAAAATGGGTTTTCACTGTGTTCTCAGAGGTGTGTTTCAGTCTCTGGTCCAGAAGCACTTCCCCTCAGAGAAACAACGGAGAGAGAAAGGAGTAGGAACCAAAAGAAAACGTAAGTCTACACTCCCTATCATACCTCTGTCTGCAAGGGTGTGGCCAGATTGCTTATTGGTGCAATACCACATTCCGCCAAGTTGCCCCCGGCTCTGTAAACATCTCCAGAACGTCCTTGGGTTTAAAACCTTCAGTTTAGGCGGAGAGGTAGCTCAGTGGTTAAGGCACTCAAATTGTGATTAGAAGGTTGCTGGTTCAAGCAACCTTCTGCCACCGTTGGTCCCCATGAGCAAGGCCCTTAACCCTCGATTGCTTACGATGTATGCAGTCACAATTGTAAGTTGCTTTGGATAAAAGCGTTCAATGTAAATGTAGGTGCATTTATTGGTGATGTGCCGTACCTGTGCCTGTTTCAGGGAAGATCAGAGGCAGGCAGAACAAGTGTGTGAAGCAGGGCGTGGATGGCCGGGCCGTCATAAACATCAGCGATGACAGCAGCACAGAGTCTGACGGAGTGGACAGCGACTCCAACTCCTCTCCCGATTCGCTCCAGGACAATGGCGATGATGTCATCTTCATTAACCACACCAACTGCCATGCTGGTAGCTCCCATCAGTCCATTTCGCTCTGTGGGGAAAAGCAGATGCCTGCTGGCGAGACATGAGTCATTTACATTTTTATTGATTCTCCAAAAAAGAGACGTGTGTCTGTACACTCAACTCATGCTATTTAAGGGGAAAATAGCATAAAATATTTAGAATTTCATGTAGGAAAGCAGAATACTTGGTAATAAAGCCAGTTAATGTTGTAATATGATGTGGTAATTTTGCTTCTAAACAGCTCGACTGGAGGAGATGAAGCAAAACCTCTTGAACAAAGTCTCTGAGCTTGGGAAAGAACTACCTCTAAACACACTGGATGAGCTCATAGATCAGTTCGGAGGTCCGGAAAAGGTGTCTGAGGTAAGGCAAGAAACAGTAGAGCTTAGCTTGACATAATGTATATAATTAGATTGTTATAAAGTTGATGGTGAGTCTTAATTTGGTTACTTTTATTGTAGAACTATAGTAACTTTGTTTTCCTTCTCTCTCCCTTCTCTCTGCTTCTGTTTCTTTTTCTCTCTCTCTCTCTCTCTCTCTCTCTCTCTCTCTCGTCTCCCTCGTTTTCTCTCCTTCTCTGCGTGTGTGTGCTTGTGTGTGTGTGTGTGTGTGTGTGTGTGTGTGTGTGTGTGGGGTAGATGACGGGTCGTAAGGGCCGAGTGGTTCGGCGAAACGGGAGCGTGCGCTATGAGTCCCGCGCTGAGCAGGGCCACACCATTGACCACATCAACATCAAAGAGAAGGATCGCTTCATGAACGGAGACAAGGCAAGAGATGGAACAAAACATGGGCTTGAGCCAAAAAACGGCATCTCATTTTGATACGTTTCAAAAGCACTGAGACTAGTGAAGCAATTTACAATTTTCTCTCTCTCTTGCTCTCGCTCTCTCCCTCTCTCTTCCTTCCTCCTCACATACATTTCTGGCCCTCTCTCGATCTCTCTCACGCTTCCTCCATCCTCAGCTGGTGGCTATAATCTCTGAGGCAGCCAGTTCAGGGATCTCTCTGCAGGCAGACAGGCGGGTGAGGAACCAGTGCAGGAGGGTCCACATGACTCTGGAGTTGCCTTGGAGTGCTGACCGTGCCATCCAGCAGTTTGGTGAGACACAGCTTCTTTACCCTGGTTCATACCCCCCCTTTACTTTTATATTGTAGAATCAGTCCAGGAGGTGTCATTTAAATGCATATTCCCCCACATGTAAATAATTACATAAACTCGCTCTGGCGTAACTGGATTAGAATGCGGTTTTATTTGGATTAGAATGTGGTTCAGATTGTCTCACTGAACCCAGTGTGTGTTAATGTGGGCGTTTTGTTCTCTGTCTCTCTCTCTCTCTCTCTCTCCAAACCTTGGCCTTTCAGTAATGACCTGACAATAATTCCACCTGCACTGCCAAACCACGACCTTTGTATCTAGTGTACAGAGTCCTCTTCCTGTAAAGGAGGACATTCTCACCACAAAACCCATAAGCTGCGACCCCTCTTCTTGTCACCCTTTCGTCTCAGGTCGCACACACCGCTCCAACCAGGTCACTGCGCCAGAGTACATTTTCCTCATATCCGAGCTGGCTGGGGAGAGACGCTTCGCCTCTATCGTTGCCAAGAGACTGGAGAGCCTGGTAGGCCAGGCTTCATGTTTAGCTGGACAAACTCTCACTGGTTTATTGTGCTCAGTCTGTAGTATAATGCTGTGAAATGACCAGAGCCTGTGGCAAAATGACCTGTATTTATTAAAAAAATCTCGGAGAACAAGCAAATATCAAGGTGGCCTCATGTTTTATATTGATGAAACTTTTGTGTGATGTTGTGTGAGTTTGTGATGTTTGTTAAATATCTCAGGGTTTGTGTTTGTATAGTTTTTCACTGGATTAGTATGGGCTCGAGAGGATTCCCCTCACATACTTCACGTTATCTTGGCCTGTGAAAGGCAGGTTCCTTATGCGTAGCAAATTGAGGGTTTATTTGTTGCTGAATTATCAAGTTGTTTTCTCTCTACCTTGTTGTCCTAAAGAGGAAATGAGCACTTTTTTTTTTCTTTTTTTTTTTACTTCAAAGGGGGCTACCACGTTAGGACACAGTCATTCTGTCAGTCCAAACTGAAACAGGACACAAAGCCTGAGACAGCCTACTCAGTTTCAGTGTAACTTAAAGTGAATCTCGTGTCGCCTTATCTAGTCTCATCTGCAGAGATAGCCAATATGAGCTAACACGGTCCGCATAGCCTAGATTTATTCGGAACAAAAATGTTAGGTTGCTTTTTTCCATCATTATGGTAGCTGGTTGCTGACGTCACTCGATCGTCACTAGTCGAACACGTTAATGTGGACAAATGGTAGTATAAATTTGTAATGTGTAAATTACCTGTGTAATGCATGAATTGACCCAAAGATGAAGTATCATCCACAAACATACCCCCATTGGTGTGGGTAGGAAAAGCAACTTTCATGGGCCTCCTTTGCGATTGCTGGTATGGTGATATTATGTAAAGCTGTTAGAAGAGATGAGTGCTTAGCAGTTGATGTTCATCTGCTGAGCTTCAGAGCTTTTCTTTCTAGCAGTTTTTATTTCATTTCTTCCCGCAGGGAGCTCTGACCCATGGGGACCGAAGAGCTACAGAGTCTAGAGACCTGAGCAAGTACAACTTTGAAAATAAAGTAGGTTGATAAAGTAGGTCTCATATGGGCCGATGGTGTGGGAGAATGGTCCGATGGTGCGGGAGAATGGACCAATGGTAATGCCAGGATGTCACCACTGAGCAGCTTTCCCATTCTTTCATCCCCAGTATGGCACCAAAGCTCTGGACAGGATCACCAAAGCCATTATTTCACAAACTGAGAACAAAGTGCCCCCTCCCAAAGACTATCCTGGTGGTGATGCTATGTTCTTTAGAGGTAAGACCAATGATGGGCTGGGGGGTGTAGTTGTAGGTGGGTGATGCTGTGTGTGTGTGTGTGTGTGTGTGTGTGTGTGTGTGTGTGTGTGTGTGTGTGTGTGTGTGTGTGTGTGTGTGTGCGTGCTTGTAAAAAGTGAAGCAACTTTTTCCTGAAGTTTCAGATGAGTTCATTTTATACACATGCAAACCGTGATGTTTTCTGCTGTGTTAGACATGAAGCAAGGCATGATGGATGTTGGAATCTTGTGCAAGGAGCCTCGCTTTGGCCTCAGCCCTGAAAAAGGTATTCGTTCTGCCCTTTTATTAATAACGGGTATTTAGTGTAGCCCACGTCAAATATGATGGCATTTTTACAAAATACAAAACAACATGGCTGAAAATAAATACCCACGCTTAGCCTGACTCCATAACCTCTCATTTTGGCAGACTGCACCATCACCAAGTTTCTCAATCGTATCCTGGGCCTTGAGGTGCACAAACAGAACTCTCTCTTCCAGTACTTCACTGACAATTTTGACTACCTAATTGAAAAGGACAAGAAGGAAGGAAAATATGACATGGGCATTTTGGGTAAGGAAACCCTGCATTCACTAGCAGTAGTGTTCGGTTCAGCCCATGCTTTTTGGGTAAGGAAACCCTGTAGCCACTAGCAGTGGTGTTCGGTCCAGCCCAATGCTTTTCAGTTGCAGTTAAAGTGACTCTGTCCTCTATCTGTCCCCGTGCAGACCTGGCTCCAGGTAATGACGAGATCTATAATGAGACTCAGGAGATGTTTTTGACACCAGGCAACCCTCAGGAAGGCCAAGTTGTCCTCTACAAGGTCAGTATTGATTCTTAGTTGTATTCATACTGTGTCCATATAAATCTGTTGCGAAGGTCTGAATCATATGATTGACTTCTGAGAGAAGAATACTAGCATTGAATTTGAATTTGAAAGGCATTTGAATTCCTTTGAATTTCTTCATATGCATTCATGTACACTGTGTTACGGTGAACAGCTATTTGCATCATCCACCATTTTGTGAACACTGGTGAGGAGATACCTGCTGTTGGCACTTATTACACAATAACGGTTGGACTCCATCTTGTTTACCTGTCTTATTTCTGGTTGATTTTGTGTGTCGGATGTGATCTCTTAAATAAGCACAGGTCAAACTCACTAATTCCAATAGAACACATATGAATCAGCTATTTCCAAACTGAACAGAGGGCAGCATGAATATCAGTAAGCCACAGACTTGGGACTTGTTTTGAATTCCAGGAATTGGGACCGATTCTTAGAGGTGTCTCTCTCAGCTTGAGCTGTTTCCAGGAAACTCCAATGAATTAGTTACTTGTTTCTCTGTGAGCAACAGCCAACAGTGATCTGTTTGGAAAGGTTACTTGACCATTATGCAGGAGCAGGAAAGAGTGATGTGTTCCTCTCCTCCTTACTGTGTTAGCACTTTGAATCTAAATAATTTGTTAAAGCCTAATTAGAAAAATTTCACATAGTAAAAATAAGAAAATTCTGAGCCGACATTTAACCCATAGCCCTCGCTGTTACAATGAATAAGTCTGAAAATGCTTTAGGAGTTGGAAGCTGAAAAAAATATTATAATTATTATCAGCTTTGCCCTTTACTGGCAGACAGTTTGGATCTATAGCAAAGACAAAGACCAGTTTATCAGCTGTTGCCTGGCCTCACAACCACAGGCAGTTCCTCCTCTGTGGTTTGGATTCTGAATAAAGCAGGCCTTGTGAGGCAGACAAGAGCATGCATGCCTGCAATGCACTCAGCAGGTCCTGGATCAGCCTTCTCGACTCATTTCCCAGCCTGTATTACCGTAGGAGTGTTTAAAAAACTGCTTTCAGATCAGCAGCCAAGGACAGCTTCTGCTTTGCTCTGTCTCTGACCTGGACTTTGTACCTTGTAGATCAGCGTTGACAGAGGCATGCCCTGGGAGGAGGCCGTGAACAAAGCTCAAACGCTCACTGACCCAGACGAAGGCTTCTATCTGTCCCACAAGGTGGGCCTCTGAACCAGGCTCTGAGAGCCGTCCCATAATCCCTCACTTCCTTTATTTATTTATTTATTTATTTTTTCACAGTTTTTCAGAAACAGCAATATGAAAATAACATCCTGGTGGGCGGGCTTACTGCATAAACTTGGGGGTGAATGAGAGTTCATTCTGAGTTGGGTTTTTTTTATTGGTTTTGTTTTTTTTTTGTTTTTTTTATGAGATGTTCCAACTGTAGCCACAATCATACCCTGTATGTTCTGTTGTCTGTCTTCCCCTACAGCTCAGAGGGAGTCATCCGTGCGTGCTCCTCGCTGAGCAGGGCTGCGGGCACAACCTAGTGGTCTACAAGCCCAATGTCGGCAAGCAGAAGCAATCAGAGAACCTGGAGCAGATCCAGAAGAAGTACCGTAAGGTGAGCCACACTCTTCTGCCCCCCCATCTGATCTGATCTCAGCGATTTCACCCGTGCCTCTGACAAAAGTGTTTATGCTGGAAGTTGTGTACAAGATGCTTTCAGCAGGATGGTCTTCTGCATTTTAAGTGAAATGTATTGGTTTCATTAAAAAGTGTGAATCACTAGTATTGCACTGTGAATCTTTACTAATAATTTCTACTTGTTTTTAATGTAAGGAGTTGAGTGTTATAAAATATCACTGTTCTGTAGATAATTTTGTTTGTATGACAAACTCAGGTGACTCCAGAGGAAGCACAAGACAGCTGGGAAAGTCAGTTCACATTCTCTTTCAGGAAATGCAGTCATGCCAACTGGTGAGTGTGCAAGCCCTTGTCTCACTCTTTACACCACCACCCTCACCACACACACGCACGCTTGACCCTTCCGGCCACAACGAGCTCTTAACAGAACCTGCCTAATGGCTGTGCGCTGGTGTACTGTGTGAAGGAATGGACGGTGTAAGAAGGTGGACGAGGGTCACGAGTGCCTGCAGGGCATGCGCGTGCGTCAGTACCACGTACTCTGCGGGGCGCTGCTGTCTGCGTGGAAGCGAGTGGCCGACGTGGTGGCCGACGTCACCGGCTCCAGCATCTTACAGATCGTCCGCCTCAAGACCAGAGAGCACAAGCAAGTCGGTGAGTGTCCGTCCGCCAAGGTCCACGGGAATCCCTGGAGTTGGAAACGCACAAAGATTAACAAAGGATATTTGCCTTTTATTCATCCGGTTCATTCCCTCCACCACTCTCTATCTTTCTCCTCTCTCTCCCTGTCTGTTCCTCCCCCTCCCTCTCTCTCTCTCTCTCTCTCTCTCTCTCTCCCTGTCTGTTCCTCCCCCTCCCTCTCTCTCTCTCCCTCTCTCTCTCTCTCTCTCTCTCTCTCTCTCCCTGTCTGTTCCTCCCCCTCCCCCTCCCTCTCTCTCTCTCTCTCTCTCTCTCTCTCTCTCTCCCTGTCTGTTCCTCCCCCTCCCTCTCTCTCTCTCTCTCTCTCTCTCTCTCTCTCCCTGTCTGTTCCT
>JAOXYF010000025.1:4059917-4125807 GCA_028565775.1 Sternarchorhynchus goeldii
CTAATCAATGCAAAAAAGCAAGTAAACGTCTAGTTAACACTGAAAAAATTCAGAAACCAGTGGTTCTATGTTTGAGTTTCGGAGATCCCATTAAAACGCAAGTGAGTATCTGAATGGGCTGTCTTTCTCCTGGACTAGTTTCACTCCTCGGAAAGTGGCTATAAATTGTGGCAGGTGGTTTCGCTTCGAAACACACCGGTATGCCGGCCATGTACGCCATTAGGAGAATGTCCGTGGAGAGAGAGAGAGAGCCGTTGAAGGGGGAGGTGTCGGGTTACAGCGGCATACCTGCTTGGCAGGAATGCTGAGAGCAGGTGAGAGCATGCTCACGTTAACTCACTCTTCCTCTCAGCCAGGGAGTGCAAGCCGAGCCACGGAAACCAGCGTTAATGCTGCGCCAACTCTCATGGAACGCTTTTGAGTCTCTCGGGTCGCGCGTCCATATTTCACCTCATTTTTAAAAGATTTTCAAAGTTTTTTTTTTTTCCTCTCTTTCCTTGATCTTGTTACTTTTTTTCAGAAACCAGACATGGAGGAAATGACGATATGGGAGCAGCACACTGTAACGTTAACAAAAGTAAGTTTACAGTCCTGCCATTCCCGTTTCCGATTTCATTTATATATTCTAAACGGTCAAGAAAACGAGTGAAAAAAAAGCGACGAGGGGCTGTAAAACCGAGAGCGGATCTGTTTATCCATGGCTGAGCTTGTAGGTACAGCGCGATATTTTTCACCTGTCACCAGTACACACCCTGCATTTTGAAATCTGGGATCATGTGACACACGTCGATTTTGATGGAATGTGTAGATATGCATTTTTTTTTTAAATCACTTTCCCGTTTTTTGTCTTTATTTCTTCCTGTTTTTCTGCCTCCGTTTCCCACTCTTTCCAACCTCAATCTTTTATGTTTCTTTTTTAACAGGACCCCAAGGTAGGCTTCGGCTTTGCCGTTTCCGGGGGGCGGGACAAGCCGAACCCTAGTAACGGTGACACCGCCGTGGTCATCTCTGATGTGCTACCTAGCGGCCCAGCCATGGGCAGGCTTCAGTGAGTTATCTCTTACGTATCACTTCCTTTTTTATTTCCGGTTTAATCTGGTCCAACCTGTTGTGTTTGTGTATGGAAAGTGTGCACTTTTGCAGTTTTTTTTTTTCTTCCAGTGTGTAATTTTCCAATCTCTTGTCTCCGTAGGACACGAGATCATATAGTTATGGTGAATGGGGTATCCATGGAGAGTGCCACCTCACTTTACACTATCCAGCACCTCAAAAGCTGTGGCAAGACAGCCAACATAGTGAGTCCAGACCTCTTCAAGAGCTAGCAATGTTCTTTTATTTTCCCCATCCCTGTGTGTTTATTGTCGGTAGACGCTAATAGGGTGAAGTGTTGTGTTCCTGCAGACTGTGAAGAGGCCACGTACTGTCCAGATTCCGGTGAGCGGCAGACCCACACGTGCCGCCTCACACTCGCACCTCCTGGACGCTGAGCGTCATGACAGGAGCCCCCGCCGCGTGTCGGACAGCGGCTACGACCAACGGCCGCGCAGTTCCACGCTAGAGCGCAACGGCCACGACCTGCCCATTACGTCCGGCTTCAAGAGGCTCCCGTATCAGGACGCTCCAGACAAACCCATTACTACCACGCTGGTGAAAAAGAAAGCCACTGATGGTGAGGAGCAATGCAGCCAGTTTTGAAGATCTGATGGATTTAGAGACAGCATGTCCCTACTTCTAGAACACTAACGAGGATGTGCTAAACCCTGCATAGTGATGTACAGCACTGTAAAGCTGATTTCTAACTCTTTTCTTGCATACCAGATGCAGATGTTTTCCAATACACACATTAAAATGATATATGAGAGAGTAAAAGTTTAAATAATCTTGGCAGGTCTTTTATTGTTCATTAATTGTTTGTGTGCTCATAATTCTTTGCCCCTTTAGAGTATGGGATGAAACTGGGCAGTCAGATTTTCATCAAACACATGACCTCCACTGGTCTGGCTGCCAAAGAAGGCACACTGCAGGAAGGAGATCTCGTTCTGAAGGTAAGACTCTTTTCTGACAAACTAGTCTTCCTGAATCCACCCCCCCACACACACACACACACACACACACACACACACAAAAGTCAATATGAAAGTAAATAAATAAAATTTAACCCGAGCCTTGATCTTCTCAGATTAATGGCATGACTACGGAGAACCTCTCCCTACTGGAGACGAAGCACCTGGTGGAGAAATCCAGAGGCAAACTCACCATGGTGGTGTTGAGGGACAGCAGGAAGTTCCTGGTCAACATCCCCGAGGTGGAGGACAGCCCCCAGAACAGCGCAGATGAGAGACATGGTGACAGCAGCTCAGAGCTGGAGCGTAAGTACATCTCTGCTTCCCAAACGCTGCAGCAACCATCCGGCAACCAACACTAACGGAACCAAATGTACAGTAGTCCAGTTTAATGCCAGTTCTGGATTTTGGAGCAATCTGTTTCTGTAAATAGTATTCACACAGGGCTTTAAGTTTGTTTTTTGTTTTTTTGTTTTTTAATGTGTATTATTTTTTAAATTTCTTTCCAGAAATTTCTGATCTGGACTCGGATGGCCCTACCACCAACCGAGCATCTCGTCCAGCGACTCGAGAACGGCGAACACGCCGGTAAAGAGTGCGCTCACTTGCACGTGCGCACACACACACATGCACACACAATAGTCAGGCTTGTGCTGTTGGAGTCAGAACTGGCCTCCTCCTAACCACACAGAAGTGTTTTTTGTGTTTCAGAAACCGGGCTGAAGCTCCTCCTGCCTCAAAATCTCGTGACTCTCCTCCTCTGCGCTCCAATGTGACCCGGCCAGCCGCCCAGGCCTCCCCTGCGCGCAGAGGTACCATCGTTACTCCCACAAAGTCGTCCGATTTGTGAAGTGCTTTTTGTGAAGTGCTGTTATGAAATTCATGAAAGGAGACTAAGAAAACTCACAGTAAGAACATGCATGGTGATGATGTGACATTTTAAAACTCTTTCTCAACACAGTCTCATCGGAGTCCGAATCAGACCACAGTAACTCCCCTCCTCCAACAAAACACGACACCCTCGATAACAGAGACCGGTACAGGTAAAGACACTTCATAACAAGCCTCACATAACCTTCTACCTGCTAAACACCATAACTGATATCCTTTCATTTACAGCATGCATAAAACCTCCAATACCATTCATATATAACCTTCTACACCTGTATATAAATGCTGAACATCGATCCCATTACATCATATATCGATGTTTTTATAACGCTGTGATTGAGTGTGTGCTGAGAGTAAAGCTCTGTTTGCAGAGTGCTCTCTGGAGTGTCGGCTCTCCCGAATCCACGCGCTTCCCCCGTCTCTCACAACTGGAACGTTCCTCGCAGCTCTGCCTCACTACCACGGCCCCGCAGAGGTATGGTCCCCGGCCGGACTTCCAGCGCTCTGGAAGGCTGCGTGCAAGCAGCCTGGTTTCTGCACGTCCAGTATTTGCTCTTCCTCAGAATCCGATAGATTCGCGTTCAACGTTTGGTTTGATGGCCAGTCTCATGTCCGCCACACAGGTAAACGCACAAGTCTGAAGTGAATGAATCTGTGTGTGTGAATTTCAGCGGTTTCCGAGTCTGACTCGGACAGAAGTGCCTCTCCGCCAGCCAGACGGGACGGTCCCAAGACCGACACGCACTCTAGATACAAGTACGATCTCAGCGTGGTGTGATGGCGGTAACGCCAGGCCCTCTGGTCCACGTAGCTCCACCACAAGCCTCAGCATCTGTCCAGCCACATCCTGACCACTCCATGTCACATTCTGATTCGGTCCATTTTTTTTCTTGTCACTCCTCAACCTCCTCTTCCCTCCCCTCCCCTCCCCTCATCTCCTCTTCCAGAGTGCTGCCTGACCTCCCCGCGCCTGGCTTGAAGAAAACGCAGCTCAGCCGCTCCCAAGACCTCCTCCAACGTGGCCCCTCCCCATTCAGACCCCCGCCACGAAGTAAGACCCTGCCTCCAAACAGCTCACTATTTAGCCTTCACCATGCTATGGCTGTTTTATGCTGCCTCCAATATGGAAGTGCCAGATTTTTATCACCAGTTTTGTCTCTCTCTCTCTCTCTCTCTCTCTCTGTCAGACGAATATGAATCCGAGTCGGATGGCAGTTCGGGACCCCCCCGCAGACAGGGAACCCCATCCAGCCAGGACTCGCGCAACAGATACAGGTATAGATGAGGGAGGACTTACTGGTCCTTCTATCCCAACATACTGAGTATCAGCAAGAACCTTCCATGCAGGACTGTTACCTACACTGTATGTTCCCTATATAAGATGAGCCACAACCTGCCCTCATCCTGTTTGCTCCATGTCTACTCCATTTATCTACTGAGGCATTAAAGATCTTGATTTTTTTAAATTTTATTTAATATGTTTAGATTCATACTCATAAGTTTTGTTTGGTTTTATTCCATTCTTGTGGTTATAGGGTCTTTTTTTTGTTTTTCACTGTGTGACAGGACAAATTTGATTTACTTATCGTGTTTCTTTTTGAATTGTTAACCTGTTTTTGTTTACATCTTTCTGTAGTTTTTATACCGCAATGTCTTATTTGTAATCTTCTCAAATAAAAACACGGAATCACAATTGAGTATGCTCCTGTAGTATTAATTTTGCCACACTAGTTAATTAGCAGGACTAAAAATTAAGATGAAGTCCTCATGTAATATAATTCATCAGTATAAAATAGACGACACGACTACTCAGACAAATCCGCACGCTTGACCTCCAGCAGACCTCAGTGAATTCTCTTTCATTGGTGGTCTTCCCCTGATGCCCACTCGTCTCACTACTCCCACAGTCCGTTCACACCTGACCGCCTCCAATTCAGGACTGTAATCCCACAGTTTCACCCTTTAACTTGTGATTTGATGTAATCAGTCGACAGGAGAGCTAAACGCTTTGCATAACATTTGAGTGTAATATTCCACTGTCCATTCAAATCTAATGAAGCAGCACATGTATCACTTGGCAGATATGGAGCACATGAGATTACAAAGTGAAGGCTTGTGGCCCCCTCCCCTCCTGCTCAACTGTTGTGACTGTCTGAGTGTGCAGTTGTACCATTAGATCCCAGACTGTAACTGTAAAAGCCACCTTTTAAACATTTTCCTTCATGAGTATTTCTTTCCCCTCTTCCTGGGTACATGACTCTGTTTTCCATCCTCTTCCTCACTCTGACTCTGACCTCTCCTCTGTTGGCTCCAGGGCAACACCTGGAATTCTAACAGCAGCTGTGGTCGAGCCTCGGAAACAGTCGAAACCCTCTTTCCTCGTCCAGAGAGGTGAGCCTGGTTCACGAGGCCAACATGTTAACGAACACTGATTTAATAATTAAATTAATTAATTAAAAAGCTGAATATCAATGGGGAGAGTGTGGATGTTTATGTTTACGTAGGTCCCTCCGAGTCTGGATCAGACGAGGGCTCTGCTGTTCCTCAACCAAACCCCCCCACTACACACGAGTGAGAACGGCATTTCCACCCTAATAACTCCCTCCCAACAGGATATAGACCCAGGGTGTAGCGCAACTGTTTATGTATTACAATTTATATGTCCACTTTTTAACCAGCAGCGATTTTCATTTACAGCCACATATGATCAGGATAAATAATAAAAAGTAGTTGTATATTAGTAAACAAACTGTACCATTGTTGTCATTTGGTTTTGTTTGTTTTAATGAGCTACTGACTAAAGCAAGTGCTTTTTCTGTTTCAGGGCTGTGGTTGAAATGCAAGCACCATCACTGAGAAACAGAGCAGGTCTTAATCACAGGGCACCTTCTCCTGTCCGAGCCCGGTCTGAAGGTGCGGACGCTGGGGTTAATACGCAGCTCAGCTATGCTGTTATTTGCTCCTCTCATTTTAGAATCTGTTTTTAACACACTAACCTTTTCGCACATATTTTGCAGACCACTTCACGTCCAAAAAAGTCCCCTCCCTTCCAACACGGTCTACCAGTGTTGATCACGACAGCAATCAGAGGTGCGTTTCACAAACCCTCAATGCACATGGTAGGGACGTAAGTTCAGACCGCAGCGCAGCCACGTGCTTTTACCGTGTGGCTGAGTGGAGTTGAACTCTGCTCTTCTCCTCCAGTTTTCCAGATGCAAATGCTGCTCCCCAAACAGTTTTGCAACAATCGAGCCGTACGAGAGTGAACAGTAAGCATCCGATGCCCACATCCCAAACACACCGTTGTGTGTTGTGTGTTTTCATTTTTTTTTTTGTATCAAAAAGGTGACATGCACATGCTTGCATAACAGGCAGCTCATTATTAAGAGATACGGGGGAGTAGTCGTTGGTTCTGCTGTCGTTTCTGTGGCACTGGGTTGTTCATTGAACTGAGCGAGCAGGTGTGTGCAGTGTGTCTTTTTGGGTCTTCAGTTGGCTGTGTACTAACATCACACTGCTGGTGTTCCTGTTTCAGCCAGACCTGTAGAGGAGCCTCTCTACTCCCTCCCACCAGACGCCTTTCCTGCACCGAACTTGGGGTACAGCACTTTTAAAAATGTGCCAGACATTTGAAAGCAAAGAACAAAGCTTGGCCTAAAACCTTTTACTGAAATGTCTTAGGATTGAGGATGTGATGTTATTCTTCAAACATGGTATTCTATCAATTATCTTTTTTTTTTTCCTCCCCACAAAATGCATGTGTTATTATGGTAATTAAATATTTATGGTAATTATGATCATTATGCATTTAAGTATTCTAATACCGCCCAAATTTTCACTTGGAGATCACAGTTGTCCATGTATCTATCGATGTATCTTCATCTTTTGTGAGTCATCAGTCTGATGTTTTCTTGTACCACTGCAGGTACAGCTCAGATCAGAATGCAGTGAGGTTCGTTAAAGAGGGGAACGTGGGTCTGCGGCTCGTAGGGGGAAATGACGTGGGGATCTTTGTGGGTGGAGTCCAGCCCAACAGCCCCGCCCAGAAGCAGGGCATGAAGGAGGGTGACCAGGTACTGCAGGTAAGATGTTTCCCGGGTTACGGAGCCACAGTGCCACATTGCTCCAGCGTTCAAGCTGGTAATGTGACGTGTTTTCACCACAACAGGTTAATGGGGTAGATTTCAGTCACATGACTAGAGAAGAGGCAGCCATGTTCCTCATGAACATTCCTTCTGGAGAACACATTGACATCATCACTCAAAATAAAATGGACAGTGAGTACATCTTTCCATCCTGTTCGAGCTACAGACTGAGTGGTTTTCCCTTTCTGAATTCTTTTGTTTTTAATCAGGAAAGTGATTAGCATTGCTGGGCACAGCTTTGGCTGCCTTGTGTCCTTCAAGAGCCACCGTATTGTTGCCGTTTGCTTCATCACACGTGCCGCTGATGCCCGCCTTACTCCTGTCTCAGTTTATAAGAAGATCATGAAGTCCAGTCTGGGTGATTCCTTCTACATCCGCACACACTTTGACCATGAGCAGGAGGGCACCCATGGTCTGAGCTTTACCCGTGGAGAGGTTTTCCGTGTGGTGGACACCATGCACCGTGGTAAACTTGGCACCTGGCTGGCCATACGCATGGGAAGTAACCTTCACGAGATGGACAAAGGTACCATCCCCAGCCAGACCAGGTGAGCTTAAGACACAGCGCAGTTGGGTTTAACTTGATGAACTGGGGAGAGCGTAGTAAATGTGAGTGGCTTGTTAACTTGAGTTTCAACTTAAGGTTGGGTTGAGTTGGTCTGAGCTCAGTTCAAGCCTACATTTAAGACGAACCGGTGATCTTGATAATCAGGTACTCCAGTATGGTCCTGTCCAGTGGCACTGAAAGGTGACCTCACCATCTATGGGTGTGTGTCTGTATGTGTTTGTGTGCATGTCTCTCAGAGCTGAAACTCTAGCCAGCACTGAGCAAGCTCAGAGGATCCATGGAGCGGAACGCCAGGTCTCAGGACCCAGGGCAGAGTTTTGGAAGCTACGGGGTCTCAGAGGGGCCAAAAAGAATGTCAGAAGGACACGAGATGACCTTCTTCAATTGACAATCCAGGGCAAGTTTCCAGCTTATGAGAAGGTCCTGCTGAGAGAGGGTGAGTAAACTATAACTTTATATGATGTTACATTCCCAGTCTAGGTTAGGCACGTAACAGCAAGGATGTAATGTGATGGACAAGGATAATTGAATGGCGAAATACCAGAAATGCACAGTCACACGAAATGGAGAATGGATAAGTTGTATTGTAAATGTGTGTGTATATACAAAATGAAACACCAGGTGAACTTCGGGGTGACTAATGCTGAAAACAAAAAAGAACAACAAAACCAAACCCACGCTATTTTCCCCGGAAGTACATTTTTAACCCTTCACCAAATGAACACAAAACAAAAGACAAACTCCCTGACAGCGAAACAAAGACAAACCCCAAAAAGAGAAAAACAAACATCGTCACCCTCGCGTCTGGTGCTGCAATAAAACTATACAAATACATACAAAACAACTAGGCAAGAGTACAAAGGGGAAAATCCGAAATAATAAGTCGAGAAGCGAAAACAAACGTTTACCAAAACACGCAAACCAACAACAACCAAACAGCAATCGAGGCGTAGCCTGTCCCACAGGGCGTGGGACTCCACTTTATACATCCGCACTTCCGCGTTTCTGGCGACGCAGCTAATTAGGGAGATCCGGCTCAGGTGCAAACGCTAGATGACATGAAACAATACAAACAAACACACATGAACATAAAGACACGATGAGGGTCCTAACAGTTGTCACTTATATAAACAAATAGTATACATTTGGAGAAATCCTCATTAGTGCAGCTCTCAGGGCGGTTCCTTGTCAGTTATCACTGAGAGTAATTTTGATACTTTTCCCTGCACTTAGTTAAGACACATTGACATGAAGTAAACTTAGAAGACTTGGTAGCCTGATGTCCCTTGTTGATGAATTTCTCTGTCTCTTTAAGATAAAACCTTTTATTGTCATTATACCAAAGTATAAGTACATTTTGTTGGACAGCTTCTCAGACAGTATAGTGCATCATAAATTTGTTCTTGGCCAGCGTGTTTTCCCATCCTGTTCTGAATGAGGTAAACATGTTAAAATATTGTAAACGATAATGAATCTCACAATGTTGTAAATGATTGACAGGCTCTTTTAAGAATGTCTGATTTGTCGTCTGCTGTTGTTGCAGCCAACTTCAAACGTCCCATCGTCATTATGGGCCCACTGAACGATATTGCAAATGAGAAGCTGGCAAAGGAAATGCCCAGTGAATTTGAGATCGCAGGTATGCCAACCATTTTAAAGCTTGGAATGAAATGATTGTTGCATTTTTGCAGCACAAAACTCATCATCCATCCCCTCTTCTCCTTTTGACTTTGTGTTTTGGCAGAAATGGTCCCAAGGGCTGGTGGAGATACCTCCTCCACTGTTATTAAGCTAGACACAGTGAGACGAATTGCAGAGCAGGTATACATCCTCCTAAACTAAAAAGAAATTTCCATGGCGAATCACCACTGCCCTCTGAATACCTACTAATTCTTTGTTGCAGGAAAGGCACCCCCTGTTGGACATCACACCTACTGCAGTGGAGAGGCTCAGTTACATCCAGTATCACCCTATGGTGCTGTTCTTAGATCCTCAGAGCCGCAAAGATGTGAAAGCGATGCGACAGAGATATTCCCCCAACTCTAACAAAAGCTCACGAAAACTCTATGCCCAGGCCTTGAAGCTGAAGAAACACTATAGTCACCTTTTTGCAGGTATATTCTAACAAACATGCATGCACATGTTCACACACAGACACACATTTGTCTCTGCACAAACCTCTTATCTAAGTATATAAGTTTTTCTAAAGGGTGGTTGTGTTATTTATGATAAGCACTACATTGCCTATTGCTCTATGTTGCGCGATCTCTCTCTCTCACTCACACACACACACTCTCACACACACACACACACACTAACACACACAACGTTGGGCCTTTGCTAGTAACATTTTTATTTGTGCTAGCTCGCGTTGACCTGCAGCCCACATCCAACATTTGGTATGAAATTTTGAAGGACAAAATTCGTCAGCAGCAGTCCAAGCCCGTCTGGGTCTCAGAAGTGGCTGTAAGAATTTTCACTTTCCTATGGGTGCAAGTATGAGTTTATACACTTGCTTGTATGACTGGGTTGTTACCCTTGTTACACTTTCCAAATGAAAGAACTTGACATGTGAAATTAAGAGTAAGTGCTGAAATTTTGAGAGCATAGTATAGCTTTAACAAAGGAGTTAAGTGTGTGTGTGTGTGTGCGTGTGTGTGTGTGTGTGCGCGTGCGTGTGCGTGTGTGTGTGTGTGTGCGCGTGCGTATGCGTAGCTGGAGGGAGGTGGTGAGGAAGAACTGGATGTGCTCAGCCGCACCCAAACTTCTGACTACCTGAGTGGGGCCAGCGACTACGAGGACACGGACGGCGAGGGGTACACGGACGGGGAAGGGTACACGGACAACGAGGACCTGGAGGAGCCCGTGCACTCTGAGCCAGGTATCAGCGGACGGCGCAGCTCGGCGTTGGCCCGATCCTCCGAACCAGCTCCACGGCCACTCGCCAGCCCTGACCTCCCTTACCAGCCCGAGCTCGAGGAGGACGCAGAGGAGGAGAGGGACACTGATGAAGAGGAGGAGCCTGAATACGTCCTGCCACCCAGCGAGGTGCCGCCCCTCCTCCATGTTGGCGAGCCCCGTCCCCAGCGCCGAACTCCCATCAGCCCGCCGCCTATGCAGAATACGCCTTCACCCACCCAGCGCAGCTTCACTGATTCAGACTTCAGCATGGACCATCCTCCACCAACCATACTCTCAGAAGGGCCCCCAGACTTCAGGGCTCCAGACCCCATACAGCCCCCAACAGAGAGCCCACAACCAGTCACACTGTCTGCCATTGAGGAGAAGTTACAACAGGTACAACACAAGTCGAATGGATCATGCTTGTATGACTTTAAGATTACATAATGTCATGCACTATTGTCAGATGGAATGTATTTGAATCACAGGCAATTTCACATTAAATGCATAAAGACTAACAATGAATATGATTCTCCTGTTTGTAGACTCGCACTGCAGAATCAAAAGAAAAAAATGCTCCTGCTTTTATTGTGTAAGTTTGATTACGAATTCCTGGCCATCATTTGTTAGTTTTGATACATGTCTGTACCTTTTAAGACAAAGGTTTGTTGTCCTGTTTAGGCTGGCCCATCACCACGAAGCCATGATGATGCGTCGAAATCAAATCAGAGGCAGCGACAGCTCCGAAGATGAAGACGAAGATGAAGCTGATGACATGGAGTGGGGGCCTGCCACAGAGCTCTAACGATACGCACACACCGCCTATAAGATTTTATTGGGCACGTGGACCACCACACATCTGTGGAATGCATGTGAACATTATTTTTTTGAACTCTTTTCATGGACCTTTTGTGAACATTCTAACCCCTGTTGGACATTTTCATTGGGGGAATATGACATCAAAGAGAACTTGGGTATATTTTACCCACTGTATTAAATCAGTATCTTTTCTTTTAAACACGAGCTGTTTCACAATAAATATATTTACCAAATATAACACTTTCGACGACTATTAATGAAAGATGGAAAGTAAGTGAAAATATTTGGTACGACATACATTCATCACGTCACATTAAAGTTGACTACGTAATGGGCGCTTTATTTGAACGTAAAATTGGGTTGCGGTAGAGAATTAATTAAAAGCAGGTGTCGAATTAATCGACTGTCGGGAACATGGGCTGCGAATAATGTAGGTAGGCTATGTCGGGGGAATTAGAGGGTGAATATCTAAATACTCGTCGGTATATTTTAGTAAATGTAGGCTAGGGAGAGCGTTTTTATTAAATATAACTAAGTTGTACTTTGATTGATTCTGAGAAGATGTGCTCAGTATGTGTGCGTTAATACACATCCAGTTGGCTGGTTTCATTTGTTCTCGAGAATAACAAAACGGTTTAGCGGATGTCGAGTTTTGACTGGTAGATCGCCTGCAGTAGGAGTAGACAAAGTCAATGCGCGATCACAGAACGAGAGCAAGACAGTTGACGTGGCTCACGTTTGGAGTTGATGGGAAAGAACCAATAAAACGTAGAGCTTTGAAATGGGGTGTAGGGGGGTGGGTGGGGGGTTTATATTGTAAAATAAAACAATTAGGAGTGGGCTCAAAGCGTAAAATTAAAATGTTCTCCAAAAAGAAAAAGGAACTGATAAAAACTCATTCTATGTCAAAGAAGAGTCGAACAGGAAGCTCATCGCCTCTCAACTCCTCATCAGTAAGTTGCACAGCATCCTCGTCTTTTCCCCTGCCATTCTTGGTTTCCGACTTCTAAACGACGCGAGACCGTCGGTGCGCAGTTATTTTTAAAAAATGAGTTTGCTGTTGGTAAAACAAAGGCTTATTGATTGAAATCTACAGGCTATTTCACCGTAACTTTTGTATTTTGTTGTTGTTTTACTAACCCTTAGTCTTACCTAAAGAAATGGCCTGTTTTGCGGTCACAAGTGGTTTTTCAGGTTGGTTTTAGAACTGCTTAATTGCACTTTTTTTTTCTTTTTTTGCATTCAACCAAAAGAGTGTAGTCTATAAACGTATTTTATTTACAATTGTTAAATAGTTTTTGCCCATCTCTTCTTCTAGGCAACCAAATAACTAGGTTTTAACTTATTTGGGGGGTTTTTTCTAAACGCAATTTTCATACTAGCAGTGTACACCCTTAGAAAAATGTTAACATTGATAATGATTTGATTCGAATTAAATGCATCATGTGTTCGTTTTCGTTCTTGGGTATACATTCGGTTATTTGAAAATATTTGAAATATGCTGAAACGGGGAACAGGTGGTAAAAGTAGCTATAGTCCGTATTCGACAGGGTCGAGGGTCAAGAAATCGGACAGTAAATCAAAACGGGATATTTTACCTAACAGGCCCAATGTTTGGCTAAAACAGGTAGGTTGTTCTGTACATAAACCTTACCTTCTCATAAACCTAGCTTTTTATTGATAACCACAGTAGTAATTGTGTTATTTACTGACCTATCTTTAAAAAAAACATTGATCTGTATACGATATTTGTTGGGCTAGCAATTTCAATTAGAACCTTTCTAAAGTAATGAAAGTTTACTTTCCAAACCTATGATTTATGACTCTTGTGGTGTACTGCTGTTTTGAGTAGCAAAAAGCGCTGGGTAAATTATTTATTTATTTTTTTAATCCGTATTTGTACACATTTAGGCTGTTTGTCTCCAGACATTTGAGCACCATTTGAAATAAGATGTGATGTTTGAAGAGAGTTTGTTAATGTGACTGTTGTTGAGTCGTGTTGGTGGCATGCTTTGACCTGGGGTGCGACAGGAAATAGGCCGCAGCATTGCACAAGAGACTCTTGAGAAAGAAACCCTGTTTACTAACACTTCTCTGGATTTTGTCAAGCACATCAGTTCCTTAAAAGTGTGCTCATGCCAGTTGTGTCAGACTGGTGCACGAAAATACAAAGCCACCATATTTTTCTCATCCAACTATTGCCCTGTTGTGTGTTTTAGTCTGGAAAGAAAAAAAAAAACAACTCCTTTCCCCCCATTTCTTTTACACCCAGCTGTCCATTCTCCAGGAGCAACCTCGAAAGGACGCTGCGGACGGAAACACTTCCTCCTCCTCTTCCATCCCTACCAGCCATTGCTCCGCCACTGCAGATGCCCAGAGCTGCCCCAGCACACCTGCCACCCAGCATGGCAAGCTGGTGGCCTGCCCGTCCCCCGTGGGTACCCTGAAGAGGCCCACCACCCTGAGCCGCCACGCCAGTGCCGCCAGCACCCCCCTCCAGTCCTGGGTGTTTAGCAAGGGCCAGGGTCGGGCGGCCATCGGCCAGAGCCCGCAGGCCGAGGCCGTGGAGATGCCCGCCGCCATCGAGGTGGAAGACATCCCCTCGCTACTCCGTGTGGTCGCCCGCTTCGCCGAGGCCGTGGAGAAACTGAAAGATGTGGTGTTGGAAGGTAAGAAACGGAGTTTCGATTTGAAGGGCGAGACGAAATCAAAGTAACCGTGGTCCTGATAGGGTGTGTTCATTCAAATATGTGTTCAGAAGACTTGGGTAAGGAAAAAAGTAGTTAACCATGTTATTCTTCAGTCATCATTGTGGTGCATTAAGGATAATACAACCAGGTGATGGGTAATGGATGCTTTTATATC
The DNA here is from genome assembly GCA_028565775.1 of Sternarchorhynchus goeldii. Lineage (NCBI taxonomy): Eukaryota > Metazoa > Chordata > Actinopteri > Gymnotiformes > Apteronotidae > Sternarchorhynchus > Sternarchorhynchus goeldii. Next base: position 4,074,170 of record JAOXYF010000025.1, read on the forward strand.
GGATGCTTCTGCTTAATGTATACACATTAGTGACCCAGCGAGAGAATTTATTTATTTAAGTGAAATGTAACATTCCATATCACGGGTATAGACAAAGCTGCTTTTCTACCATGTTTTGTGTTTTGCTCTTGCACATGCAGGATGGCTGCTTTCGTAGCTTTCTCAGGCCCTTGGGTAGCATCATGTATAACAACTGAACACATTTTACAATCTGCCTTAGTTCTAAGTGAAAATTTAATTCTAGTATCCCAAGAGAACTGGCTGAGGCTTTGGGATTTCTGGTAACTGGCCTTGGGCTATTAAAACTAATAATACTAACTACTAAAACGTTTCTCAGTGTTCCGTTTAGGTTGTGATTCTGTACGTGATCTTAAATTGTTCAGTCTTTAAGTGGTTTATTTGATCAAGTGAGAGAACAGTGGACATCAGCTGGACTTTTGTGATCTGTAGGATTTCTTAAGCGGCCAGTGAGGTCATCAGTCATGGGACAATTTGCGTTTTTCAATGTTGACCTACAAAACTGTGGCCGACTTGGTCTGTATTTTGTTCATAATGTAATTTGAATCTGTATTTGAACATTTCCTGGCAGTGATGAGTTCAATTTTTAAATGTATCGGTTCATTTTTAAAATGCAAAATATAGGAAAAACGCAAGCAGACCTTTTTGTTTTTTGGAATTGCAGCCAAATGCGGTATAGCTGTAGCTGCTGCAGTACACTGCTCTGTGGGCTGTTCATGGCCCAGGAACTTCGTTACACAGTTAACTCTTCCGTTCATGCAGGTGTATATGGAGATGTACACACAAAACAAAAAGGTGTTTTTGTCTCAAACTTCCTCTTGGGCCATTTGTCACATGATTGGTGGAAGAGGGACAGAAGGGCGGAGCTTGTTTTCATTGGAGCAACCACGAGCTTCCGTTCTGCACTGCGAGTCAGTTTCTGTGGCACACCACACTCAAACAGGAACCTATACCCAGAGAAGTGTTTTTTTTCACCCCCTCCCCCCAAACATGGGCTTTAGCTCCTCTTCACAACAGGCGCAGAAAAGTGACTAAGGCAGTTAAAGCATTCAGGAATAATCTGGATTAAACACTTCGGTGATCAACCCTTTATATTGTCAGAAGAAGCACAGATTGTTGTTCTCTATGTCCCAGCCATTTTGAGTGCACATCTATTGAAGGCTTCAGCAATGTTTAGAAGGACCTCCCAGCTATCATGGGTGTTAAGCAGAGGAACCAGAGTTTTGGATGCAGATTTCTGAATGAGCGAGTTGTAAATGGCATCTGGCTATAAGGGCTCCATTTCTGAAGGCTCTCTTGTCTGCTTTCCCTCCTCTTCGACTCTCTCGTGGTGCTCCTTGGCTCCACAGCTGTGCTGTTTTCACACACTGGAGGGGAAGTGTGCTCTGCTGCTCTCTGTAGACCTGAGGAAGTGGCTTTCAAAGAGGCGCGGCAGCACACTTGAAAACAGATCAGAACTTTGTGTTAAGCACGTCTCGCTGTTCTGTATGTCACTTGCACTTTCAACTATCAGAGTAATCCCTCTCCTACACGTGTGTGATAGACAGGTTAGTCTATCCGCTTTTTTGCGCTACAGACCAGTTTAATGTCTGACAATATTTTCACGGACCGGCCTTTAAGGTGTGATGGATGAATACAACAAAATAAAATGATACAATCGGCTTAAAAAATTTTATTTTCTAAATGTAATAATAAATGTGAATCCACTGTGTGTGCAACTCCATTAGCAGCGTCCAGCATCCTCTCAGTCCCACACTCTGGTCGTAATAGTAAAGGTTAAATATGCCTTCAACATAAGACTGAAGATGAGGCTCGTCTTTTCATGCAGAATGCTTGGTCTCCACGTGGCAATGAAGCTTTCAAAACCGCTTCGCCTCGCTAGAGAGCCGCTCACCACATATTATGCAGAGCGGGTTTGGTGCGTGTGAGCAACCTGTCGCAATAAATCCATTTTTCAAGTAGGACTCCTGGTATTGTCTGTTAAATGCAGCTTTCTTTTTCTTTGAAGTTGTAGGCTCCTCTTCTGTCTTCTCACTGGCTCTTTTACCCTGCACAAAGAAACTTTCCAAAGACGTTTGTTTTTTTGTTCATTTTGCTAGCTTGGGAGTTTCAATTTAGAAGTAATGTATTGCGTGTTACTGGCCAGAGCAGCACCTTTAAGAAGGAAGCCGCGTGCCCGAGACAAGCATCTTGAGATGCGTCATAAGTGAGTCATATACAGATGTGGCAGAGAGAATAATGTAATTTTCCAAAATAAAACCTTGAATTGAATAATAAATACAACGGAAATAAAGTAAGTTATGTATTCTTTCTGTACGGCCCAGAACCAACTGACCCATGGACCGCTACCAGCCTGTGGGTTGGGGACCACTGGGTTAAATGATGGGCAGAAAGCGATGGGTGAGGCCTAGCAAGGTTTCTTCTGGCTAGTTGATGAATCAGTGGGGATCGTAATGACTTGGCTAAAGCCGAGGTCAAACATTTCCGTGGGAAGACAGAATGTGTTTCTGTTTTACAGCAAATCGCCCACAGACTTGTCACCTGGGACGTCGGGGTTTTCCTCTTTTCTGAGGACATCAGGTCTGATCAGGCTGCACATAGTATGTAACAATAAAAAAAAAACCAAAGGTTCATCAGTGTGCTTGGACCCTGCATGCTTTTGCTATATTGGAATAGGCTGGCGTTTCCTTGGTGACTGGTACAGAGCGTTCCGTGAAGTCTGAGCCGATCCGTGGGTGTGCATGACCCCGTTGGTGCACCGTGATCGGTGAGTCCGTGTCCGTCCCAGGTGTATCGCGGGAAGCCGGTGGAATGATGTGTGGGAATGTCGTTCCAGAAAAAAAGGAGAATCGTCGGCCGCTGGCACACGAGTGCCTGGGTGAGGTTCTACGCGTCCTGCGACAGGTCATCACGGTGTATCCGCTCCTCAACACGGTGGAGACCCTCACCGCCGCCGGCAAGCTCATCTCCCAGGTCAAAGGTCAGATGACTGCCTTATTTGTCTTCAAAGTCATGTGAGATGTACCAGGGATTTTTCATTGTTCAGAGATGCTTGACGTGGTGGTGTTTGACACGGTCTCAGAACGTCTGTCTGATCCCAGGGTTCCACTATGAAGTTTGCAACGAAACCGACAAAAAGGACTTTGAGAAAGCCATCGAAACTATTGCAGTAGCATTTAGCAGCAAGTAAGTGATTCTTTTGTCTCCATGCTGCCATTTAAAAGGCTGAGCTCAGCTTATTTTCATCTTGGTTTTCAAAAGCCAGAACACCAATAAAGAGTGATCTATGTTCCTTCTTTTCATTCATCATCATCATCATCTGTTCAGGGGATGTCTTATTTTAGATAAGACAAAACAAGAAATTCCGTTATGTGTAGTATATGAGGAGAGAAAATGTGCTGTTGGTACAGTCTGTAGCTCCAAGGAAACAACAGGAAGTTGTTTTTGTGGCTTTCACCTTCTAACAAAAAAAGGAAAAGCTGTGCCTTTGCATTTGAGCTGATTACTATCGTTCCAGGCACCACTCTGTGAAGTATCCTGTAAACAAACCTTTCACTCTTGGTTTTTAGGGGTGGGACACGATGGGCAGTAATTATGTAGTTGTTGGTAGAACAGGTTTCTCGAAAGCATAATATGAAGATCATCCTTAAATGGTGGAGTGAGCATGATGATGAGCACTCGTTCTTATTTAAGACGATTTTAACAATGTGATGCTTTTAGTGTTTTTGTGCGTGTCTGTAGGTTACTGAGAAGTTTAATAAAAACGCATTAAAAACCTCTTCCTTCTCAACGCACCTTCTGCAGCACGCGTCGGTGTGCTGAAGTGGAGAAAATGGCTGCTTCATCACACTTGTGTATATTTAGACAGCCCTGCAATCACAGCAGAGCGCACCCTTTTGTTTGGCTGATGTGTTCAGTCTCTTGCACTCATACAGAAGCTAGAGAGTTGTTGAGATACAGCTCCACTGTGCAGCATCGTGAGGTTGTCCAATGGGCTCGGCGTCACGTTGCCTGGTAACGGCACGGCCTGCCAGCACCCCTTCTCACGAAGATGTGTTTGATGTGTTGGAGCAGAAACCCCTTGGCCTTAGTTAATAGCAAAGTCTTATAGCTAGAATGCCTCACGCAACTTTTACCTTTGATAACTTGAGCACATTTTTGTGTTCCAAAAAAAAAAAAAGACCTAGTTTTGGCCCTTGTTAACCACTCTTGGTTTTGTATTATGAAGTATTTGTTTGTTCTCCATCATTGCCTGAGCTGATGGTCTTCTGTACAGGCTGGAAAACACTAACACAATGAAATTGTGGTAGATGTCTTTGTGAAACTAGACAAACCTGGAATCAACGCCTATACTGTAAAAGGCATAACGTCATACAGGCTTTATACATGACATTTCATAAACTTTATCCGTCATTAATCTCCGTCATTGACGGCCATTACAAAGTTGCACATGAAGACCACGGAATATGATGACGGCATTTGGCAAACGCTCTTATCCACAGCAATCAATATAAATGCATAAAAGCGAGTAGCTGGTTGTTTTTTTTAATGCAGTTTGCCTCTTTTTCTCAGTGTCTCTGAGCTGTTGATGGGAGAGGTTGACAGCAGCACCCTTTTATCTGTACCACTTACCGAGAAGAGCAGGGTAAGTGTGTGTAAGTGTGTGTGTGTGTGTGTATATGAGAGAGAGAGCGCAAGCAGGCAGGCAGGCAGGCAGGCAGGCAAGAGAGACGTTGAGAGGAGCAGTCACCTGGCATGCCTTCCTCCCAGTGAGAGGGCAGTCTCTCATCTTCCTGTGTCTTGGTGCGTCTGCGGCTGATCCGGTGCAGCCCTCGAGTCTGCTGTGGCACACGGAAACCCTCAAGCAAAACTGCATCTGGCAGATACGATACTGATACTGGCCGATAAGATTAAGATGAAACTGAAATGAAAGTCTCTCATCTGGTGTCGTAGTGAATTGGCCTCATGTATGATGTGCATAAAAGGACATTCTAAAATGGACTGGAAAATGTCAACTGAACATATTCAAATAGGAACGATTCATAACTCTTGGCATCCTCAGTTCTTTGGTCCCAGTGAACATGTTCATCATTCTGGTAGCTGTTTTTGTGTTTTTAGTCTATGGAGAACCTGTACAGACATTCTGGTCAGGAGACCCCACATGTACGCAGTGATTCGTCTGAATTAGGTACAGTACCTAACTGTAGCCTTCTCTCAACTTAAACATGAAGCTTCTGCACATGCACTAACATGACTGCTGTACTGACCATTTAAATAACATCCAAACAACGTGTGTGTGAGAACAGTGATGAGTGCAGAGGAGGTGGACATTCTCCTACAGCGTAGTCAGGATGGGGTTGACTCCGCCCTGACGTACGCCAAAGCCATCTCCAAGTACATGAAGGACCTCATTGGCTACGTGGAGAAGAGGATCTCTCTCGGTAAAAGCGCACGCCCTCAAGACCTAATATATTTGCTGTAATTCCTGATGGATTTGCAAACTTTATTTATCCATTTTCCGTGTGCATTATTTCATACTGCAGAGGTGGAGTTTTCCAAGGGCCTGCAAAGACTCTACCAGACATGTAAACAGACCATCACCCAGGTAAATGAGTCTTTAGTGCAAATTGAATTGAGCTGCCATGTCTCCTCCTCTCTCTCTGTCTCTCTCACTTTTTCTTGCTTGTTGTCGCTCTTGTTTTTTCAGCCACACATGCCTTTCTTCTCGATCTACTCACTGGCTCTGGAGCAGGACCTGGAGCAGAGTGTTGGGGTGCAGCAGAGTGCAGCCACCCTGCACAACCAGACCTTCATCCAGGTACACAGCTCCTCCATCCTGCAGACTCCTCCAGAAGTGTTAGACGTTTCTCCACCAGGGGGAGCTATTGGCACTTTTGGGAGGAAACTGCATACATGGATGTATTTGTATAGTCATGCAGGGGTGGGTTCATGACGCTCACTGAGTGGGTATATATATGAAATAAAAACCTTAATGTACCATACGCAAGATACTGGGCCATGTGATGGTGTATAACATCAGTGATGCTGCGCCTCTTCTGGGATTGTAGAACACACATGGCTGGGAACCACATCTTTGGCTGGACATTTCAGTTTTTTTTTTGTTTCTGTGTTTTTGTTTTGTTTTTTTTTTGTACAATTGAATTGAAAAGAAAAAAAAAAAAGCAATGAACATTTTGGGGGAAACTATTGTAGAGGCATTGAGAACCAGGCCAATAGAAAGGATCTAATGCAAAGATTTCCTTCCTTGCTTTTAAGTATTTAATACCGTGCATGTTTACATGAATTCCAGTGTATTGTTGTTGTTGGCTTTGGGCCTGAAGTTTTCTGGATTTGAGGATTGCTCTCCCCCCTCTCTCCACAGCCTCTGATGCAGCGCAAACAGGAGCATGAGAAGAGACGAAAAGAGATTAAGGAGCAGTGGTTTAAAGCCAAGAGAAAGCTGGTGAGATCTCAGCTAAGTTCTCACTTCGTCTCGCTTCCCACTGCGGGATCAGCAGTGGTCCTCCAGATCCGGTGCAATCTTAGTGTATTTGAGTGCTCTGAACACAACCGCAATTCTAAAAGTGAAGAACTGATGGTATATTACTTGGAGTTGACATACCTTTGAAAATGAGGTTCTTTCCTAATGACCCAAGTTGTATGTGTTGGACCAAAGGAGGGGGTCTGAAAAGTTCTCGTCATATCCATACACGTATAAATCATTCTTGTCATATCCGTATTCAGAGTGAGTCGGAGGGGAACCTGCGAAGGGCCAAGCAGGTCTACGTTGCTCGCTGTGAGGAGTATGAGAAGGCCAGGATTGTGGCCAGCAGGGCGGAGGAGGAGAGCAGCACCTCCACAGGCAAAGCGGTGGACAAGAAGAAACGACTGGAGGAGGAGGCGCGTAATAAGGTGTGCACCGTCAGCTCCTGCGAGGCTCCTCTAGGTCCTGCACAAGTGGTGCTCTCGCCTGCCAGGATCTGGCAGTAGTCATGCAGCAGTAGGTTCAGTTACCGGCTACTCATTGTGTTCAGAGAGTGATGTGTCCTAGAGCACATTATAAACGAGGATGTAAAAGTCTCTCTCCCTCATTCTCTCTGGCTCTCTGTCGCCCCCTGCAGGCTGAAGAGGCAGAGGCTACGTACCGTACATGCATAGCTGATGCCACCCAGCAGCAGCAGGAGCTAGAGCACATGAAGGTGACTGTTCTGAGACAGATCCAGGAGATCATCAGACAGAGTGACCAGATACTCCGCTCTGTGAGTGCTCATTAAACCCACCCCCCACCCTCACCCCCCACACTGTACACTTGCAAGCAGCGAAATCATGAAATGAGGACTGTGAAACTTTTTTTTTTTTCCCCCAGGCTACCATTTCCTATTACCAGATCATGCACATGCAGACAGTGGTCCTGCCTGTACACTACCAGACGCTGTGTGAGAGCAGTAAGCTCTATGACCCAGGTCAGCAGTACGCCACACACGTCAAGGACCTGCAGATGCACGAGGAACCCGAGGTCCATTATGAATTTGAGCCCTACTCCACCTCCAGCAGCCAGTGCGTGTATTTCTATGCGCGCGCGCACACACACGCACATGCGCGTGCACAAAACTAAAACCATTAAAAATGCATTTCTACAAATTGCAACCATGAGGATATCAAATATAAAAAAAAACAATGACTGTCTATGCTATTGTTAATAGAAATATGGTATAATATGTAATATGACACCTTTTTAAACATGCCTGTTTTGTGTAGAAAAAGGATCGGCTTTAAAAGTTGTTGTTTTTTTATATATATATATTAGTTGGACCTAGACACTGTGCTTGTGCAGCATGTGACTGTGCCGTGTCAAAACTGTGCTGTGCACAGGCCAGCGCGTGACTGTGCACTGTTGGTTACAGAGCAGCGGGCAGAGTGCGGCACGACAGCAACAGCACGGACCAGCATGGTGGCAGCGAGGTTTCCCCCACGGCCGGAGAGGCTCCGGAGTCTAACTCCTCACGCAAAGAAGACTACAAAAAGGGTGCGTGGTGCGGACGAGGAAGCTGCCGTGGTCTGCTGTGTCTGGTTAGAAACGCTAGCTGAGCAGTTCTGAAGATTTAGTTGAAATGTCTGTGGTCCTAAGGGGCATGTTGTGGTTTATTCAGTTTCCGTTGTTCATTTCCAGGTATTTGAGTCGTTCCTGTGCTTTGTCTGTGTATATGCAAATGCTCTGTAGAATGAACATTTTTCATGAAGGGTGTATTGTTGAACCTTTTTAGATGTATAAGTTTTTTTTGTTTGTTTTTTTTTTTTTCCTTATACAAGTTTTTGGTTGTATAAGAAAACAAAATTGTGGTTAAAAACGAGTACAATTTGGTTAAAGTTTGATACCTAGACTGTATCACTAGATGTTTAAGTTCAAACATTAAGACATGAGATCAGCGTTGATGTTTCTTCTACAGGGCGAAGTCACAAGAACTGGGGCTCCACGGTGAGCGACACGGACAGTGTGGGCGGGGGGAATGGTTTGGGCTCCTCCCCCACCACCAGCACAGGTATCCGCTCCATCATGTTCACGGTTGAGAACACAGTGGGGCGGAGACTCTGAATCTCATAGTGTTCTGTGATCATGGTGTAGGTGACCTCAGTAAAATGGCAAGGACGTCGTCCACGGGAACTATGTCGTCGAACGAGGATGCAGACGAAAAGGATGGCAGCATGGCGCCTTTTGAAGCTCCCAGTAAGAAACGCATTTACAGTCTCTAGTGCTGTGACTGCTCCAGCTCCTGTTTGAACCTGGTATAACTGGGACTGATTTTTCACGTCTCCTCTCTGATCTTCCTGTTCGCCTTTCTCTCCAGACATTAATGGCATCGAACAAGACATCGTGGCCACTGGTCCGTTCCGGAATGTGGGCTTGTCCCGAGCTGCCCAAACACACCGGCTGCGCAAATTACGCTCACCGGCTAAATGCCGTCAGTGTGACAGCTATGTGTACTTCCAGGGGGCGGAGTGTGAGGAGGTGAGTTCACTGAGATTCGAACCCCAAGGGTTGTGCTAACTTTGGCATCTAGCCAGAGATGGATATTTCAACGCCAGGTGAGCACACCACAGAAACGGAAATGGCCAATTAGGTGTTTTCTGTTGATCTGTTGCAGTGTTTTCTGGCCTGCCATAAGCGTTGCCTAGAGACTCTGGCCATTCAGTGTGGTCATAAGAAACTGCAAGGCCGGCTCCAGCTCTTCGGGCAAGAGTTCACGCGGGTGTCGGCCAGCAGCTCTGATGGCATCCCCTTCATCATTAAGAAGTGCGTCTGTGAGATCGAGAGAAGGGCTCTGAGGTTGAAGGTGTGTAGCAGAAGCAAGATCTCACACTTGGGGCTCGTGAAGGTGATTTGGGTGAGCTCATCATTAAACACCATCCTTGCAACCTTGTCCCCGATCCAGGGCATCTACCGGGTCAATGGCGTGAAAACGCGTGTGGAGAAGCTGTGCCAGGCATTTGAGAACGGCAAGGAGCTGGTGGAGCTGTCCCAGTCCTCCCCCCACGACATTAGCAACGTGCTGAAGCTCTACTTGCGGCAGGTGGGCGACTGCAGCTTGCCAACAGCCCTGAACCCAAATTTTTCAAAGAAAATTTAGGAATTTAATACATGAATTGGTGATGGTTCTTACCACTTTTCATCACTGAAAACGATTATAATATTAAACCAGCCTGGCCTCCTGTGCAGCTTCCAGAACCCATCATGCCCTTCCGCCTGTACAATAGTCTGATGGGCCTGGCTAAGGAGAGCCTGGCCCTGGTGGGACCTGAGGGGGCCGAAGCCGGGAAGGGCCCCGACCTGGTGGACCTGGGACTGGAGACAGACCCCAAGCTCATGGCCTTGGTGCAGCGACTCAAAGAGCACCTCACGGAGTTGCCCCAAGCCAATGTCTCCACGCTACGCTACATAGTGCGCCATCTCCGCAGGTAACATGCTAACGTGATGTGCGGGAAGGCTAACATGCTAACGTGATGGTGATCTTGTAAGAAAAAATGTCTCTCCTCTCTCTATCTATCTATCTAGAATTGCTGAGCTGGAAGAGGAAAACAAGATGAGCCCTAGCAATTTGGGCATTGTGTTTGGACCCTCACTCATGCGGCCCCGTCCGTCAGGGGCCACTGTTTCTCTTTCATCTTTGGTAGATTACCCCTACCAGGCCCGCGTGGTAGAGACCCTCATTGTGTTTTACTCCACCATTTTCCCATCCAGCAGTGGCACTGCCATCCACTCACATTCTCTACAGCAGGTGTGTGTGCTGGAGCACCATACTTAAAACCAGCTTAGTCATGTTTCGTAATGTAGAAACGGGGGGAGTTGGAAAAATGGGGATGCTTAATTATTTTTGCACTATACCACTGTGTTTTTGAAGTAAAAAGTTTTTACATTTGTGAATGCTGACAGTCATCTTCAAGATGCAGCATTGACTCTGCTGTGTTTCTGTTCAGCAGAGCAGTGTTGACGGGGAAGACTGCACTGGGACCAGTGGAGACAAAGCAGTAAATGCTGAAGAACGTGCAGGACCTGAGACGCATAAGCTCCATGAGGACCAAGGTGAGGCCTGATAGCTTTTTTTTCTGTAGTTAAATCATAGATGAACAATTTGTCAGGTTTTTGTAGACGTTCTCCATAAGAGGGTCCTATGTAAGAGTGCGGCTTTGCGTCATTGACCCCATGCATTCTGGTTACCTTTAGCAGAGGGTTCTGTGGGTACACTTGGATCCCTGGAGCACAGTCTGGACTCTGACTCGGAGCTGGATGAGGACGCAGGCGGTGGAGGTGAAGAACAACCCCTCTGCTCCCCAGGCCAGCTCCCGGGGGAGGCTCCATCCACCGACCTCCAGAGTCCCTGTAGCTGGGACGGAGAGCCGCCTGCCCTGCCTGACACTGAGCCTCCGGAGCTAGAGAGCCCAGAGCTGGAGAATCCAGAAGAGGCGTCGGCAAGCTCACTCGCCAAGCTCAGCATCTAGTCCAATAACAGGATTCCACCTTAATCGGGGTCGGTGTGAGGAGGGGAACTGTGTCGGCTTATAAAGATTAAGCACTTGATTTGTTCACATGTAGAAAGCCCTTTTTCACAAAAAAACTTGTGTTAAGGTCATACGAGGACATGGGCCAGCACTGAGTTGACATGTCTCAACAGTCTTTCTGTTGGAATGGGCTTCGGAAGCTCACATCGGTAGCCTTGATTCTATACCACAGTTGATCTTGTGATTTCCTTGTAACTCAGGCTAAGTGTGACTTCTCACTGCCAACATAATACATTTTAATATTGTGAATATTTAAATGATTTTAGTGATCGTGTGACGTTATTTGATAAGGATCCTCATTTTTAAAGCAGTTTTGTTTTACATAAAGCTTCAGCAGACCACATTTGCTTTTCATTCTTGTGCCATGTAACTTACTGATTTCTGAGAGAAAGAAGTAACACTTCATGACCAAACCACACTGTAAGTTCGTATGGTTTACTTGTTTAATTGTATTATTGTTTTAATAATAAACAGCTAGTCTGCTTCACTAAATCTTGTTGTGGGGACATTTGCATTCAGTTACTCTGGACAAATCTGCATTAAAGTAACACTTGATATAATCGGGTTTTATGTGCTAAAGCAAATGCCCTTTCTGGAATATCTAACAATTCTGTAAGTGGATCATTTTCTGGTATATTTTTCTTACAGGAAACTGATGTTATTATTGGAGGAAATGTAAGTATATGTGGTTACTCTTGCCGTGTAGTTTTATGGTTAACCAAATGTTCTTACACTAATTCAAGTAACTTCTTTTTTATATTTGTGCTGGGTGTACTATGACGGACTGGTCTTCCTGTTCGAAAAATGTAGAGACTACAGTCGACAGTCCGACTGTGTGAAACGTCTGTGTTGAATGTCGAGCTGTAGCGAACAAACGGCGTTCTCGTGTAACTACTTGGTCTCCAAATGTGAGAGAGCTGAGTGGAGGGCAGTCCACGGCATTTCTCTGCACCTTTTCTCTGTCGACCTTTTTCTCATGGTACGCAAACAGTAGAGTGTTTAAGGTGTTATTCTCTATGTGGATCATGACTAGCGCTTTTTTTTTTTTAACTCCTCACAATGATGTCAGAGGAGCATATCACTGGAGTCTGTGCAACCAGCTAATAATCAAAACGAAAGGCAGTGCAATGAAATATTGGTGTGCAGTTTGTTTGGCCAGGCGGTGTATGGAGAAAGATTCCAAAATGTAATGAAGTACACAAGGTTTCCTGAGAAACGGGACATTTCAAACATTTCTTGATAGTCCACATTCCAGTTACTCATCTGGAATCTTTGTGAAACCTCTGGGTGAAAACACCTTGTTGAAGCCAGGAGTCAGAAGAAAATGGCCCAGACTCTCTTGAGCGGATAGAAAGGCAACAGTAACTCGGATAACCACTGGTTACAACCAAGGTATGCAGGAGAGATCCCCTCTAAACACCCAGTCTTGTCTATGAAGCTCTCCTGTTTATTCCAGTAGGCCACCTTTCATCAGCATAGTGCCTCCCCCCCCGCCCCCGCTCCCGCATCTGACGGTAATTCACGATTGCCCCTCCCCTAGTGTCGTGGTTTTCCTGGCTACGCTTTTTCAGTTCTGTTCCTGTTAATATTTTGGTTTTCAGAGTCTTTAGTTTCACTTGTTTCTCGTTTGGTATTTAGTCATTGTCTGTTTAAGTTTAAGTTACTGCTCATTGTTTTTCATTGTTAAGATTGTATTCTAGGTATGTTATGTTTCATGTGTTTGACATGTTTTCTGTGGTTATGGCATTGTCATGTTTATAATAGTTTGTAGTGAATATTCTCTAGTCTGTTTTGTTTAGTTTCCGTTTCATATTAAATATACCACGTTCTGGCTACATGACCCTAGTCCGTTCAAGCGACTCAGATTATGGATACGACCTTAATAAATCTCGCTATTCTCAGTCTGTTTTACAATCGCTGACTGATACAGTAATATGGTGGTGTGGGTTTAAAACCCTCTCCCCTGGATATGACGATCGTACTGACGGCTTTCAAAAGAATTCAGGCTTGTGGATTCAGTTTTCTCACAGTGCACTGATAGTGTTAAAGATGTTATGTAAAGAAAACAAAATGCAGTTTAATAAACAACATGCATTGTAGGATAAACTGCAAAGCAATTCTCATTAAATAAATATTAAACATCACGTTAGCTATCTAGCTGCATGATAATATTGACTTGCATAGTCAATACCTGGTGATTTCGGTCAGGTAATGATGACAGCTGATGACTCTGTGGGGTCATGGTATTACCCCGGTTACGCCATCTGCTCTTCGCAAAAACTAGGTCCCACCATCTACACAAAATGTCGTATGCGCCCCTACATCTACTATTACGGTAGTCTATTTACGAAACGACGTAAGGGGTAAACGTTCTCATATTTAATGCAGATTTCGAAGAAATTGATTGCTTTCTACATCTTAATTAACCATATTTTGCTGCGGTATAATGCACTAAAAGAAAATGTGATAAAAGACTTACATTTGTTGGAAGTTCAAATATCCCGTGTTCTATTTTCTTTTTCTTTTCAGTCAAATCCACTGTATTTATGAAGATCACGTGCTTAGGTTCTAGACAAACTCGTGTACTTTTCTGTGAAAATGTGGAGAAGTTATATATCAAAGTTGTGCAAATAGCTAATCAGTTCACTTTAGAATATTTCAAAATTCCATAAAAAACACATCAATTCACTCCACTATATTCTTGGAGAACACTTTCTAATGTATTCAAAATATCACAGTAAAGTGTTTTACTGTAGGAATTTGGAGGAACAGCATGGCGGTCAATTAGTGTCTGAATTTGCAACAATTGAATCTCTTTAAAATGTACAAATCAAACTGATCACATCACTTCACTACATTCTTCGAACACACATTCTCTTGTACCTATGGATATGTCCGGCAAGTGTTTTACTGTAGGAATACGGATTTTCCTCATGCATTACTCAGATGCGTTACTCGCTTTTTCCTATACATTTGCACTGGGTCATATAATTCCCCCATTATAAACAGTATAGCATTTCCCCTTCGTTTTACATAAAACATTCGCTCAAAAATCTGCAATACTAAAACCGACACAAATTAAGCAGTTTTGCAGATCTCCAAATAATCTACACACTCAAAATGCCGTGCACGATTTTTATAATTTTATCATGAGGCACATCCACTTGATAAACGCCTAAGTAATTAATTTATGCGCAAAGATCTCGTGATTTTTCTAAACAATGGAACAAAGGGTCCTGCGCACTGGGGGAGCGACTACGTGAGATTTGCGTTTTTTTTCTTTACACGTTTAATTACCCTGCACTCCTTGACCTTGCTGCATATTTACGTTTTACGCAACTTTGTTAAAATGCAATTTATTAACCACGTGCTGTTATTCGGAACTTTGGCAAGCAGTGGATTAATTGGAGCGATGGTATGTCGTTTGTACATTGATGTGATACAATTGTAATATAAGACAGTACAATAAAAAACTTTGTCTTAAGAAGACTTAGCATAGGAAGTTATCCCTGTTGTATTTACGTTAGATTGCATAGTTCATGCGGTTTACTCTGAGTTTAAAATGAATGAAATGGCTGCACTATTAGGCTCGATCTGTGTTTGAGATGATAGCTAGTGCCATGGCGTGCCATTGTACACAATACTGCGCTGGCAGCAGGGAAGGTCGAGTACTCTTGCACTCTGTTTGTAAAGCTAAACTAAAAGACTGCTGAACTCTTCATGCAGGAATTATTATTAATTTACCTTATGCCTTTTGTGTCGTTACCAGTACAGGAAAGTACTTTTATGTTAAAACATGTATCGGCACGTTGTAATAAACTATTTAGGAAACGTTAATTGTCTTTATATAATGGGAATGAGTCAGAGTTGGCTTTGTATGCTCTCTCAGATTTTGCTTTCTCTCCTTTTTGGCCTCAGGGAGTGAAAATGATCATTTTCTTCTAAACTCTGTTATATCTGACCTGCTTTCATAAATCAGTCACTATAATAGGCTGCAGCTGTCCATAGTAAACAGCTCAACCAACATGACCAATGCTATCAGCTCTCCTAGGTTGCACTATCAGTGCCCTCTGTTCACAGTGCATTCTTTTCCCCCCATATAGATAAACAGTTTATTGTCCATTACTGAACATTCTCCTCGTCTGTAGACAGCACAAAAACAACCTATCAGAAAATACACAGCCTCGTTGTCAAGTTAATGATTGTTTTGACCTCAATAAATGAAATGTCCTGATCTTGCATGTAAGAGTGAGGAGGCGACAGTGTTTTAAAGAAAGGGAGTGTTTCGTGTCGTGTGCTAGCCGCTGTAGCTACTTCACTAGCTACTGAAAGGCAGCCATGCATCTCCTTGGATCAGCTGTCATCTTCTTCTTGATGCAAACAGTGGTAAGCAATTCTGCTATAAACAAGGCAGCAAGGATGCAATCGGGTGCATTTTTCCTGACAGCGGTGGTGCATTTCTTGGACGCATTCACAAATGTCAGGGGGCGGGGGGTGGGAGTTTTTTCAGACTTATGATGATTTGTGTTTGTTGAGATGGGTGTTTGTGTGTGTGTGTGTCTTAGAGGGAGTAAAAAAACAGGAAGTATTGAAATGTATTCCTTAATGCGTATGTCTCTTGTTCTTGTGCCTGTAAGTCTGCACAGGTGGAGGACTGGCAGAAAGCCAAGTCTGTATACGAGTTCAGCGCTGTAGATATTGATGGTAATGAAGTGTCCCTGGAAAAGTACAGGTAGGTTGTATAGAGCCCTTATATAAAAATGAAAAAATAATAATAATAACATCCCTATTACCTACTAATTATGACCTATTAGCTACTAGGTAGAGAAGAATACGGACAATATAATTTAGAAATATGGAACTTTTGAAATAAATGTAAATGTAAAATTGACACAAGCTATTATAATAGCTGACTTGGGCTAGGTTTGGTCTGTCTAAAAAAAAAACAGAAAAAAACCCAATAAAAAACAAAAACAAAAAAAGTCAATCTATGTTTAGGAGAAATGTTCTCTCTGCTTGTGCTGGTAGCAGCTGCTGAGTGTGGTTTATCCGTTTATGTTAGCATTCAGTCTAGCCAGATGTAGGTGCTCCATAAGCAGTGGTTCTCAACTCCTAGGCCCTCACTGCCTTGGACAGATTCAGGTGATCACTGCCCCAGCACACCAGATAATGAGCTGGACTGGTTGATCAAGGAAGTCTTCAAACTGTGTAGTGCAGTACGTCCCCCAGGACTTTTAGTTGGAACCCCCTGCTTCAGAGTATCACTTCCATGTAAATGCCTGTAAAACCCATTCTGGTTTTCATTTTCCCCCAGCAGACAGAAATATGAGTGCATCTGTTTGTTTCAGGGTGATATCAAACTATTATAAACATATCAAGCTATAAAATTTTGGAAGATGAAACTTGTCTGGATTTTTAGTTGATTTCCTTTTCCCCACCTATAGGGGCAAGGTCCTCATCATCACCAATGTTGCTTCGAAATGAGGCAAAACACCTGTAAACTATTCTCAGTTTGCTGAACTGCACGCCAAGTATACTGAGAAAGGTTTACAAATTCTGGCCTTCCCTTCTAATCAGTTTGCTAATCAGGTAAGGACTATTGTTCTTTTAACCCTTAGAATAAATTAAT
The DNA here is from genome assembly GCA_028565775.1 of Sternarchorhynchus goeldii. Classification (NCBI taxonomy): domain Eukaryota; kingdom Metazoa; phylum Chordata; class Actinopteri; order Gymnotiformes; family Apteronotidae; genus Sternarchorhynchus; species Sternarchorhynchus goeldii. The sequence goes on from JAOXYF010000025.1 coordinate 4,090,872, forward strand.
TTCACACTTTAAAACCATTTTCAAACAGCATGGTAGTGTTGCTAAAAAGTAAGTTGTAGTAGCTAATAGTTGGAGATATGTTACTATCTGAAATAGCAGTACAACAAAGAACATTAAACATTAAAATGTGTTTGGAATTAATAATCTAAAACGTAATGTTTGAGAATAAGTAGGTATATCTTGGAACTTCAGATAATCCCAAAAAATGATTGGTTGTGTCTTTAAATACCATGATGCATGTGACATGTTGAGACAAAGAGACATAAGCGGTAAAAACATGTTGAGATATTAACGGTAAAAACAGGAAGCAGCTTTTAATGAACAATGGCAAGGAAAAAAAAAACATTTGCAAAATTGCAAGTAGGATGCACAGCGCAAATGCGGTGGCAGCTGTTGTTGCGACTCTAATTCGACGTACTGATCCTGTGGGACTAGAACAGGGAGTAAGGGACTGGTGCAAGCAGTGATTAAACATGTGGGTGTGACGTGTGAGGGGCGGATTCCTGGCTGAATGTTGACTGAGGCATCACAATATATCATTATGTAAAAAAAAAAAAAAAATTCTTATCATCACAGAAAGTTTTTGTTTTTCAAATTAATTGTGTGCATTATAACGAGGGGCAATAAAATAATGATGGAACTAAATAGTTATTTGGGTGGTAATGAAGATTTTCTCTCTGTGTTGACCAGGAACCAGGAACCAGTGCACAAATAAAAGAATTTGCCAAGTCATATAATGTACAGTTTGACATGTTCAGCAAAATCGATGTGAATGGACCTAATGCTCATCCACTCTGGAAGTGGTTAAAGGAACAGCCCAATGGCAAAGGATTCTGGGGAAAGTAAGTCAACAGTATTCACATTTAGTGATACAAGCAGATGCATTTACTTCCTGTAAGAACACATATAAAGATGGCTTGATTTGGGCTTGATTTACATCCAGGTGGATATTAAGCTCTGAACAGGGTTTGGGGGTTGGGGTTGGGGTAGGCACTGCACAGAGGTGGGGTTGGGGTTGGGGTTGGGGTAGACACTGAACAAGGTTTGGGGGGTGGTGTTGGGATGGGATAAACACTGAACAAGGTTTGGGGGTGGGGTTGAGATAGACACTGCACAGCCTCAGTGTCCAGGTAATGGAGACAAGCATGGATAAGCTAGAGTCTGCCTGCTCAGGAAAAGGGAGATGTGCCAAAAGTCTGTCATCTTCTCACAACGAGCATGCTCCCTTCATTAACTAACCACCCTGTACCATGATGACTGATACCAGTACTTAGTGGTTATTCACATGGTAAAAAACATCTACTTTTCTGTCTTCCAGTGGCATCAAATGGAATTTCACTAAGGTATGTGCTTATTTAACGCCTATTAAAATATATTTCAGGATAATTATAACTACCCACCCCTTCTATTTTTTTTTTAATTGTCTTCTTATCTACTCTTGTGGTTTAGATGTTGTGAGTGATATTTATGTGGTTGCCTTTTGTGCAGTTCCTCATTGACCGAGAGGGCCAGGTTGTGAAGAGATATTCTCCAATGAGTAATCCCATGGTAAGAAAACCGACAAAAACAAAACAAAAAAAAACCCCTCCATATAAGATATAAATAACATAAAAAGTGCAATTTGGTTTTTACTCTTAAAGATTGCATATGCAGTCAGATTTCAGTCAAACTGGGATCATGTCACCAAATTTGGATAAAGTCATGTCAGTAGTCTGACATAATATCGTTATTACAAAGTGAGATGTTGAAATTGTCTCAACAATGATACAGCTATGTCTATGTTTATGTTTCAGGAGATAGAGAAGGATCTTTCCAAGTATTTGTAAGCTCTGCATTAACTTCCCACCCCCCCTCTATTTCCGGCCTTTCCTTTGGACTTCGGTGTGTCAGCAGTGTAATCCCATGGACTTGTGATGGTTTGTCTCTAAACCCGCCCTGCGGAAAGGACAGACCTGATGCATTTGGCGTGCACTCCATCCTGGGAGGATCACCAGAGCACACCAAGTCAACTGGACAGGAAACTTCCCTACTACCCTTATGATGCTATAAGGCTTTCACATGATTATCTAGAGGCTAAACTCATTCGCAAAGGAGTCTTTTTTAATAAACTCTGATTTAATGATTAAACCTGATTTAATGTTCTGTTTATGTGCTTGTAGACATACAAAATATGAATGTCTTGACTTACTTATTGCCTTCTAAATTGACTCTCTCTTAGCTCTTTTGGTGTTTCAGTATGAAACAACAATAATAATAATAACTGTTATTAAGTATCTGTTGTACACACACACACACACAAATATATATGCGGGGCAATCCAACTCATTGTTAAAAAACTAAAAACCGGGTTACATTAGGATACATAAAACGTTACATGATGTTACATCAAACAATTACATAATATAGCAATAGCAATTTATCAGCTATGTGATTTTGATTATGACCAAAGTCTACATTAGAAACACACGCGAGGTGAAAACGCATGTCATTAGTGTATTAACAAACAGGCAAAGGCAGCCTGTTTCAGCTCCTATGCACTCATGATATATGACCTATAGAGAGCACTCTTACCCAAGCGCCGACTCAAATGAATAGCCTGTCTTCGTTCTGGCACTTGATACAGAAGCCAGATTAAGGAAAAGCTACACTGTTCGGTGTATGGCAGTTCAGATGAGAAGTCCACGACGGACTCGGTGCACTTGTGTGTTCCCCACTGTACCATATGGTTCTACTATAGAAATATAAAGTTAGATAAATTAGGGAGGAACACTTTTGAACGGGATTATCAGCTGTTTGGCTTTCATTCGGAGGACTCATCCTGTGTTGTCGAGGGAATCTGAATGGAACAGGCAGCTGAAGGAGCGGCTAGCCTGTCTGAGGCCGGGGATGGAAGTCCGTTATCAGGAGCCACAGCTTCCGACGAGGCGGAGCCTGTTATCGGTGTCAGCTACGGGATGGATGCAGGTGACATAGGTAACTAAAGCAGTCAACGACCGATTGCTGTTTTTAAATGTAATAGTGCAACGTCAACAGCAGTGCGGCGGATTCGTTACACCTGTTTTGCACTGACGGTAGTGATGGAAGGTTTGGTTAGTGATGCTAACTAAATGACTCGGCTAGCTAGCTATCCCTAGCTGAGGAGGCAGGAACATAGTTAGCTTGCTGGCTAGTTTGGCTAGCTAGCTAGTAAATGTAGCTGTCAGGCTAACCAGGTAGATAGATAGCCAGCTAGTTTTATATAGGCAACGAAGAAATAGCTAACCTTACCCGGGAAGAATCTTGCTATAGTAAAATGAAGCTGTCATTATCAGGAGTGGTGGCAGTGCTGTCTGACAGCTGTCATGTATGACTTGGGTGCTGGTGGCAGTATGTGAGTTAATCAGCATGTTAATTGTAAAATCATCTTAGGACAATACAGGTAATTACATTCAAAGATCAAATCCAGTCAGCGAATCCAGGAGAACTGTAGCTACCTCTCTGACATAGATGTGGCTGTCATAAACTGGCTAGAGACATAAACAATAATCTAATTGAAAATAAAATGCTTTGTACTAGCAGGGTATTTTAATGTCCCCTATTATTACACACACCCCTTTCATGCAATAAACAAAACATATTCTGTAAACAAATTAATTTAAAAGTATAGTTCTGTATTACTAGGCCAAACCTCTCCACTTTCATATATAGCTAGTTTATCTAGTTATTGAATTTGACTTTTTTTGCCTCTTTAGTTGTTAAAATATAATTAAAATACATTAAGTTAGTTTTAAAAAGATACACATTTAAGTTAAAAGTATCCACTGTTATATAATTTGTACAATAAAAATTATGGTTCAGTATATTAGCTTCAAACATAAAATTGCTTCTGTTTGGGGGAGACAGCATAACTGAATGTGTATGTTCATGGTGAATGAAATACCTTTGCAAAGATATAAGGTATGGAGTGTAATGCAGCTGTACAGTACATGGGAGAAAACAACTGAGGGAGAAAAAGAATATGTTGTTCAAAGTGTAAAGTGTGAATGTTGTGGTCATACGATAAAACTGATACACTCTGAGGACAGGTAGAATGGACCACAGTGTCCTCTTCCATAAGCTTGGTAAATCTTTACGCATTAACCAATGATGCCCCTTGTCACCCAAAACACATCAGAGGTGTTTGAAGTCTTAACTTCAGCAAATAAACAAATATGGAAATTTGAGACATCGGTGCCTATTTTTAACCTACGTGTTATGATTAAGTAACCTGGGGTTTTCAAAAGAAAATGCTCACCTCCCTGCTGGAAGTTGCTCCTCTGCAGTCTCTGTCACTACAAGAGTGCAGACTTGAAGTCAGGGTCTTATCATCAAGTCAGGGTCTTATCATCACCATCTGTTGTTATTTTCAGATTCTGTTCATTCTACCACATGGTCTGCATTGACAGATTTTTTTTTTTTCAAGCAGTGAAATGATTGCTGTCCATGTAAGACATACATGTTTCCCTGACTTTGCCGGAGCTCTATGATGTCATTTTGATCTGACAATCAACATACGTAATCTCCAACTTTCTTTTTGTATGATGACATTTCAGGCCCATGAATCGTTTCTCATTTCCTAATACTAAATGCTGCTGGAGGTGAGGTTCACTTCACAGCTCATTGTGAGCTCTGCTGTTTTCTCAACTGTTCAGGACTTGATACTTCTGACTATGGGCAGGTTTTTAGATTAGATTAGATTAGATTAGATTAGATTAGATTAGATTAGATTAGATTAGATTAAATTAGATTCAACTTTATTGTTATTACACATGTATGAGTACAAAGCAACAAAATGTAGTTTAGCATCTAACCAGAAGTGCAATAAGCAGCAGGTGCAGAAATACAATAGATACAATATATACAGAATGTAGGCAGAGGTGTGGACAAAATACAAGTGAATATGTTATAGATGTTTTGTAAACTTTAGTAAAATAAGATGGGAACAGAACCACCAATTGTACCTGTTCTCAGGCTTGTATTGAAAGCCCTTCCTATGGACCAGACCTGAAGAGTTTATACTTGTATGCTGTATTTAGAATAGAATAGAATAGAATAGAATAGAATAGAATAGCTGTTGCAATACCACTAGCACGGCGCCATCTTGATTTCCATCTCGGTTTTATTTGTCATTGTTTTTGATCAATAAGTTTTTAATTGTCAGTGGTTTTAATTATGTTGTTTGGGTGGACACCCTTTGTACCGGTGGCTAAAAAAAACTTGTGCCTAGTTGGTTTACGACTTATTAAATGATTGTATTTGAAATATCATTTGTTAATGTTTTAAAATGTGCTATGGCCAAAATAACATGTGATTATATTGTTGTGTATTACCCACTTGCCTTTTGCAATATTGCAAAGGCCAGTATCGCAATAATGACTTACAAATAATATATTGTGCAGCCCTAGTTCTGGCAGTTCTAGATGAAGAATACACAGGGGACACCCTTGGGTGGTGTTGTGTGGCAGCAGTAGGCCTGAGGAGCACGGTAGAGCTGAACTGGATCAGTCTGGGAGATGTGAACAGCAAGGAAGCAGGCCGGTTAGGAAGGACTGCACCTACCGGATCATTTTTTAGCCTGCTTCGGCTTTCCATTCAGTCTCTATTATACTTGAGGACCTGCCAAGCCACGATGATGTCAGTCATTGTGAAAAATCACCGATAGTCAACACTTGGTTTTGTCACATCTTAAAGGTGTTTGTGACTTCTGCCAGTTGGTTCGCTGGGATTTTGTTTTTACTGTTTCATTTCATCAGATTATGGGAGTCCTGTTAGGTTATGGTGTTCCCAACCTAAATGCAGTATGAGGAGATGTGGGTTGGTATTAAAATTGCTTAATTCATATTCAGTAATCACTTGGTAATGATTCTGGTCTACCTCACACAAGCTGCTGCTCCTATATGGAAGTATGTCATACTTTACTGGTCATAAGTCTCAGAAGAAGTTTCACACCAAAACACTTCACTGTTGATTTTTATAATAAGCACATTATATAAAATATGTGATCACACCAGCATATAGTCAGGTGAACTCAGGGAGTTGTCACTGTTAAAAATAGCTGGGTGTGAGTCTATAACTCTTTCCTTCTCTTCACAGGTTCAGTCAAAGCTGGGTGGGCGGAGGGGGGATGTTTTAAACAGAGGGGATGTTTTAAGCACTAGCAGATGTAGATGGTAAAATTCCTCTAAACATTTTTTAATTCAGAATAAGACTATTCTAAGCTTTATTGTATGTTCTTTTCTGTCTTCTTTATTTATTAGCCTGTCCATTCTTATATGCAAATGATCTCATAGTTTCATATATCAAAACAACCCCATTTTAACCCTGATAAAGGCAGTGAATGCTAAATGTGACCAGTTTGTCAGTTCTATCTTAGACTTTTGAACTTCCCTATTTGGATTTGCTATAAAAAATAAAGGCAGTTTTAATTCTTAAGTACAATATTTTAGACCTTGTTGTGAAGTGTACTCATCCTAATTTGAGTTCGTTTGTTTTTATTCGAAATGTCATTAGCCTTTCATGTTAATGGTTCCAGTTACACCCAGCTGGTCCTTCCTAGAGTTAAGCCTACATGAACCAGCATATTACTGGTGGGCTGTGTGAAGTAATTATGAACTAGAGTGTGAATATTGGTCAGTTACTAGTGGATCAAAAGTAGCAGCTAGCAAGTGCTAGCATTTTGGGTCTGTCCACATCACATGAGGACATTAGTACTTTTTTCCAGTGATCTTACTGGTCTGGTTTCACTTTGTCATTTTGTCTCCCTGACTAGAAAATGAAGGCTGAAATCAGACAGCTGGTTGCACTGGCACAGACAGATTCAATTACCAGGGTCGTGACTTTCCACTGTGGCTCATGCCCCAGACAGAGGTATAGTCGAGGAACCAGGTAGCCATACCTCTCGCCCCCCTCCTCAGGAGTGTGAAACCATTGCCGGCTTTGCCTGGGTTGGTGCTCACGTGAAAAGCATTATGGATGGATTGTGGGAGTTCTGTGTACACAGATAACGTGAGTCATCCCCCAGCAAAGCCGTTTGGTGGTGTTAAAATGGGAAGCTGTATGAATGTGAGGATGTCGTTTTGCTTGTGTTTGCTTGACATTGCTACTGGTAAACAAATCTGTCTCTGTTTTGTCCGAACGGATGGATCCACTTTGGTCAAGATTTTTAAAAATCTTTTTATTTTTAAAATTTTGGTTCTTAATTACTAGCAAATTCACGCAAATTCAGAAACGTGATTGATACAGTGAAGAATTTATATTTCACATCACATCTAATATTTTTTCTCTGAAAATACTATTTTGATTCTAAATTGCTAGTAAAAGTCCCTAATGTAGATCATTCACATCTTTGAATCCTTGCATTCGTGACGTCCACGTTCACATGCACCATGGGATCTCTTGTTAGGGACTCGACGGAAAGCCTTTATTTGCTGCATCATCTCATCCCATCCCTCTTTGTTTTGCCCTTTGTTCACTCTTTCTGTGTGGCTACGAGCTGAACAGCTATGCTGCCAATGCCCCATTTAGACTGTGGACGGAAGCATGTGTCTGTTGATTCCACATGCATTTGCCGAAAAAGCCAATTGACCTCAATAGGGGAGCCATGGAAACGGGAGTACGGGGTAAACAGGAGCACATGCAGGCCACATCTGGGTAACTGATTGTGACCAAAACTTAACAACCTTTAGGAATCAAGTTTCCATTCTAAGACGCACACATTCCTGCACAACGATTACGGTGAGTTCCAACAACCACTGATAGCAAAATCACAGTGCAAATTTACGAATGGAAAACATCCTTTTAAATAAACGTGTCCAGTAATTTTACTTTTTTTTTTTGCTGTTTGCGGTATTACTTTACTGTTATAGATGGCAGTGCAGTACACTTTATAACGGTATCAGGTGTTGGGTTTGCTTGCCAGTGAACCCACTTTGTTTGCTGTTTAGGTGTAATTCTTGTGTTGCCTGATTAAGCTCCAAATTATTGATAAACCAACTTTTTTCCATTACCCAGGATTTTAAACACCCGTGCATTAGCCAGTATTCCTTTGTTGTTGCTCTCAAATCAGTTTGCTCCCTTTCCTAGTTAGGAGTAGGTGACTTGGGAACAGGATTTTTCACAGGACACTGCTGGGCTTTGTGCTTTAGTGAGGGCTGCCACATTATACATTACACAGGGCTCTATGGACAGTATGGGTCTATGGATAAGGCCCACTTGTACCCAATATAGTGGAAGAGGGAACAGAGAGACATAAATCACAACAGAGGCAAGCGCAAGCACATGGTTGCCATGAGAGATAGAACCGATCCTGTCCTTGCTGCAAGAAAGGAGGGGGGGAAACCAGTTTGACCTCTCTCAGAATGATCTGACACCTGTCCATTCTATTCCTGACTGAGGTCAAGCCCGCATTTACAGACAAGGTAGATTAATTAGTCTTCTCTTGCTTTTCCATAGATGCTGCCAAGAAGGTATTTTCCACAGAGGTATGAAACAAGTTGCAATAAAAAAAAAAATGAACATATGTTTGTAAAGCCAAGAAACAACTACTCCCTTTATTTTGCAGAATATTGACATTTAAGTAAGGCAAATTATGTGTTGAGGTGAAAGTGCTAACATATATTTTATCTCCCTGTAAGGTGCCATCATCCTCAGGCCTGCCAGGCCTCAGCAAGAAGATTGGACATAGGGGCGTGGATGCATCTGGAGAGACCACATACAAAAAGGTGCTAGAGATTTGTCTTTCATCTAGAGCAGGGACAGCTATGTCCAGCCCTGGAGCTGTGCCACCTAGAAGGTTTAGTGCCAGCACACCTGGCTCAATGTTTAGATGCTTCTGAAGGCTCTGCAGTTTAGACCGGATGTGTCAGATTAGGGCTGGAGCCAGATTCTGCATGGAGGTTGATCTCCAGTTCTCAAGATGAGCCCAGTGGACCAGCCCAAGATGATGAAAACGCCCCTAGTTTAGCCACTTATTCACAGGTGGTGCTTTCAGACTGATCCCTCTTCTCGTCCTTTTCTTCTGCAGACCACTTCTTCGGCGCTAAAGGGGGCCATCCAGCTGGGCATCGGCTACACGGTGGGCAACTTGAGCTCCAAGCCTGAGAGGGATGTGCTCATGCAGGACTTCTACGTGGTGGAGAGTATCTTCTTCCCCAGGTTAGCAACTGCCAGCCCACCACCTGCTTTCACGCAGGGCCTTCACAGGTTTAAGAGGAGATGGGACAAAACAGCTTCACTTTTAATTGATCAGTTTATGCCCTCTTTGTATTTTTATCTGTTTTAATTGCTCAGTTATGTTCTTCAGAATTTTTCTTTTTCTTCTTAATCAGGGCATTTAGCTCTAGTTGTTCCATTGGGCACTGTCCCTGTGGCTGGCTGATATAAGTCACCCATCAAATAAGTGTCATTATACTAAATATAAATGTAATTTGTGCATTACAGCGAGGGGAGCAACTTGACTCCAGCCCACCACTTTCCTGACTTCCGTTTCAAGACATATGCTCCAGTTGCCTTCCGTTACTTCAGGGAGCTCTTCGGGATCCGGCCAGACGACTATTTGGTAAGAACTGTATGCTCAGCTCAAGATGATGTCTCAGGTCAATCATAGGCTTCTCCTAGGGCAAACTCCTCCCCCCGGGGCAACCTCCTTCCCCCGGGCAAACTCCTCCCCCCCAGACAAACTCCTCCCCTGGTTAGTGGAGTGCAGGAGTGACACATCACCTCCAACAGTGTACTCTGTTGTGTGTGTGTGTGTGTGTGTGTGTGTGTGTGTGTGTGTGTGCACTGAGACACAGATCATTAGGAGTGTGCCATCTAATCTCCATGGTTCCAATCACTTCCACTGTCTTCTTTCTCTGCCTGTTACTGTGTTTCTTCCTGCCTGCTTTCCCATCCACATTATTTCCTGTTCTTCACGTGGCTTCAGTTAGCAATTAACAACTCATACAGTGCTGTTATGCTTTGTGTTTGAAATAGCATGCATGTTTTATCTGTCTGGTTTATTGTTGGTTCATGTTTAGATTTGTTTTGTTCTGTTTTTTTGGTTTGCATATAGAGGAAAGCTTTGACCTTGTGACAGTTCATCTGCTGGGTGTGCACTGTGGTGGAAACAGTGTGGTGTTTATTTGTATTTCAGGTGCTGGATTTCCAACAGTTGCCTTTGTAGGTGTGTATGTGTGTGTGTGTGTGTGTGTGTGTGTGTGTGTGTGTGAGAGAGAGAGAGAGAGTGTGTGTGTGTGTGTGTGTGATGTCTGTGAGTCTGTGGGGGATGACAGAATGTGTTCAGTTTAGATGGCTGTCTTGGTGTGACTCCTCTCCCATAGTGATTCATGCAATGGCCTTGGGCCAGACTTCTGATTAACTTCTTCTGTTTCTTCTTCTCTTTCTCTCTCTCTCTTTCCTTCCTCTTTATCTTTCTTCTCCTGTTTTATCTGTGAGGGCAGACTGGGGCTGACATGGCCCCCTGGACCTGTCCTCTCCAGCCTCAGTCTGGCAGGGCTGCTCTCTGATATTGAGTTTCCATATTCAGGATTAAAATGATTAAGCAGTTGCGATGTATATGTACATTTTATTTTCTACTGCCTTTAGTCATCCCTCCTTGGTCAATGATGCCGTTCTCTCCAGACTTTGACAGTATAGTACAGTGACAATAGAGTATAAGCAATCAACTCCGGCACAAGATAGGACTGTTATATACATACTTACTGGTATTATATGGCTGAAACAGTGTACGCAATATTTAATGTATGATAGAACGGGGTACCAGTCTAGCAGTACTTTGATAAGACAGTTCTGATTCCTGCCGTTTGAGATGATGGCATATGTAAGTTATAGTGTATGATTGTGCAGTGCTGTAAGTCTAAATAATATAAGTGTGTTGCAGAGGGATTTGGTTCATGCTGAGCCATCTGTAGGCTTGGGGATAGTCTCTCAATCATCTGGTCTGAGTACTAAGTGTTCTGTACTGTTCCCTGGATTGGAGGAGGGAAAACAATGTATTATCAGGATCTGTTATTTGTTTAATTGTTAATGCTTTGCCCTTTGTGTTTTTTCATAATCGAACCAAGGGTTTTGTTTTCATGGTTTGTGTGTGTGTGTGTGTGTGTGTGTGTGTGTGTGTGTTGTGTGTGTTTGTCTTCTGTGATTGCAGTACTCATTGTGTAATGAGCCTTTGATCGAGCTGTCCAACCCAGGGGCCAGTGGCTCCGTGTTCTATGTCACCAAGGACGACGAGTTCATCATCAAGACTGTCATGCACAAAGAGGCGGAGTTCTTGCAAAAGCTTCTGCCTGGTTATTACATGGTGAGCTTCTCCAACATTCACTTTCTTCTTCCAAGGTGCAATTTGAAGTTGCCCCAATTCCTGTAGTTTCATATCTTTGAGCAAGGGAATCTGAGTCCTTGCTTTGAGATTCTTTACTAAAATTCCAAGTTTCTCACCAGCAGTGCCTTTGGGAAGAAAGGATAGCTTCCAGCTCTAATTTCCAACTCTCTGCCAATACCTAGATATATTAGGCATTGAGAGTGTGTGTTAGAGGGAACTGAAAAGTGACTAGTGCTGTACACCTGTCTTACAACATTGTGTTAGCGACAGCTTGAGGAGAAACAGTGCTTGACAACAAGTGTCCCGGCAGAGGACTGGGCCAACCCCCTGCCAGGGGCTCGCTATAACAATATACACCCCTACAGCTGCTAGAAACACACTCCCAAACTGGGGTAATAAAAACAGAAGAGGGAGAAATACTTGGTTATTATTTTGATGCTTTCTGATAGCAGGGAGTGCTGTTCGCTTCAGACACTGCTATCTGCTATCCTGAACCCTACACTGCCTCTGCCATCTGGAGGCATTTCCTTTCCAGATTCTCATTCTGCAACAGCGTTACCATTACAGAGCATTACCAATGTTACAATTACAGAGACTGTTACCAGCAGTACCATTATGGAGAATTTGTTTGCTATTTTAGGACCTTCTGCCCATGTCCTCAAGGCACTATGTGTTCCTGTTTGTTGAACAATTAAATTGCCAGTGGCTATTAGCATGTGAATTAAATTTTTATCCCTGCTGCTGCATGCAAGGGGAAGGGTGGTAGCAACCCACCTTGTGAGGGGGGATGGAGAGAAAATTAAATTGGAATAAAGCCTAGGAGCTGAGCTTCCCTGGGGTGTGTTGGGAGTTAGAACGTCCCCTGGACGATAGAAGCTACCGGCCTTGGCATTCATGGCACAGATTTGTGTTGTCAGTGCCCTTACTCACCAGAGATATTTTAGCAAGACATAGTTCACCTTTGTCGATCAGGTGGGTCAGAGCTGGGAAAATGTTGTGTAGTGCGGGAGAGTCCATGGGCTTGTCTGGAGGACCACTTCCTTGGTCTTGCTTCCTGTCCTGTCCTACCTCTTCTGTCTCTTCTGTCTGGTGAGAAACTTGGATTTCCATTTTCCTGCTGGCGCCTTGTCCACGCTGCCTTTTCTAGAGGTTTCCTGAGGGTTCTTGGGGGATTTCCAAGGGGTCCTGGATCAAAAGGTTGCAATGGAGGTGACCAGCTGCTCTGAGATCTTCTCTGCTGAGCAGGACTATTCTATTGAATAAAGGGAGCTTCTGTGAATAATAAATATCAGTTTTTGATTTTTAATAAATTTTTGATACTCTCTAAAACATGTATTTATGTTGTGTTTATGGGTGATTAAGTGTAGATTGACAGGTAAAATGGTAATTATACCCATTCCAAATCAAATCCACAACACAACACAGTGTGCAACAAGTAAAGGGATATGAATACTTTCTGAATCCTCTGCACAGTACGCAACTAAGTGTTTTTCGTTATTGTCATTACTTTCCCCACTGTTCTACTATTTGTTTTGGGTTTTTTCCCCCTGCTTCTCTAGAATCTGAACCAGAACCCTCGCACTCTTCTGCCCAAGTTCTTCGGCCTGTACTGTGTACAGTCTGGAGGGAAGAACATCCGGGTAGTGGTGATGAACAATATCCTGCCCCGAGTGGTCCGAATGCACCTCAAATACGACCTGAAGGGTTCGACGTACAAGCGTCGCGCCTCCAGGAAGGAGCGGGAGAAGGCCAGGCCCACATTCAAGGACCTGGACTTCATGCAGGACGTCCCAGAGGGCCTGATGCTGGATGCTGACACGTACAGCGCCCTGGTGAAGACCCTCCAAAGAGACTGCCTGGTGAGTGCCTGTTTTGGGGCTTCCTGCTCCTGGCTTCCTTTTGTTGGTAAAATGGTGCTGTGTGAAAAGCTGTAATAATAAGTCCCATGAGATTCTTTAGGTTTTCCACTTGGGGAAAAAGGCTGTGTTCAGCAGGTAGAGGAGGTAGATGTCTAACTAGGCTTGGCTGGCCTGATTTACAGCAGATACATATGAGCTTGCATTAAACTTACATCAGTGCGTTGGGTTAATGTTAGCTAGTTAATAAAAGACACGCAAGCATGTCTTGTTAAGACATTAAAATGTCATAGAATTGACAGATCATATGTAGCCTAGATAGTTTAACCTACAAAAAAATATTTCATGCCATTGCATGTACATCCTTGTCATCATAAGGCTTTGATAGCCAAATGTTGGAAACCAAATGTTAAACAATTTTGACAGCTTCTTACTGTCTCTGTTTCCTTCTGCCTTTCCAGTTTGATGATTTAATGGGTTAATTTCTTTGAAGCTGTTTAAACTCGTGTTATTGACAGTACCTTTATGTGTACATCTGTAGGTATACATCTGTACATATACCTTCAAAATGTCACCTTGGTGATGTCACAGATACCACACACACATAACTAACATGGACTGCACAGTTTTGCCCTAAAAGGAAAACTTAACTAATTGAAACATGCGCAATTAAAGCTTTATTAGAGATGTATTAATTAGCTAATGAGAGGAAGCAAAGTGATTACATGTTTATCAGTCTGGAGGTGGGTTGCAGGAAGCACCCCAAACTGCACTGTGATCCTCCAACACTGGAACTTTACACCTGTCTTGTATTCAGGCAGCCTAGGATCTCTATTATAGACCTGAGACAGACTCACCTGATTGCTAATTTTCCTACTGTATGTTTTGTATTTCGGTGGTGGAAACACCATCCTCAAACGCTGCCTCGCTCAGTACAGCTTTACTCAAAAACCTGTTTAGAGTTTGGGTTTGGGTTTGGGTTAGGACCGGCCCTCAGAACCGTCTCCCGCATGTGTGCCGTCTGCAGGTGCTCGAGAGTTTCAAGATCATGGACTACAGCCTGTTGTTGGGGGTGCACAACCTGGACCAGGCCGGGCGCGAACAGCAGACCGAAGGTCTTCCGGGCACCAGCGATGGGAAGAGGCCGCCGGCACAAAAGGCTCTCTACTCCACCGCCATGGAGTCCATCCAGGGGGCGTCAGCCTGTGGAGAAGACATCGACACGGACGACACGTGAGGGCTAAGTGCCGAGTAGCGCATGTGCTAGCAGCGTGTACATAGATGTGTGTGTGTGTGTGTGTCTGTGTGTGTGTGTGTGTGTGTGCGTGTGTGTGTATGTGTGTGGGTGAGATATGCTTTGCATGGGTGGACATTATATTTTAGCAGAGAACTGGCAACCATATACAGAACACAAAGACTGTGAGCCTCTATGAGTTTCAGCACCAGTGTGTCTGAATTTTACTTGCAGCAACTTATTTTTTTAATGTTATGCTAAATTTATGCGAAACATAGACAAAATCTCAATCTCATAACCGTCATCTTTCATGAAATTCCACGTCTGCTGTCTCACACATATTATGCATGAATTTTAAACCAGAAGAAATCGAAAGTTTTAGGGAACTACGTGTTTTTTAATTGCCAAAACATTGTTTGCAGTGTTGAACAGAACATGGTCCACTGACTTTTATTCATCTTACAAAAGATTTTTCCATCACATTCTGCCTGTGTTTTCCCTCAGGATGGGAGGAATTCCTGCAGTGAACAGTAAAGGAGAGCATCTGTTGCTCTACATCGGAATCATCGACATCCTACAGTCTTACAGGTATCCCCGTCATCGGGGTGGACCGTTGGCTTCCTCTCTTTCACCTCTGCTTTGCATCGCAAGTCATTGTAAATAAAACTTCCACTTCTAGCACTTGCTAGTATCTCACAGTAATCCACAGCAACTCCTTGTTCACCTGAGTCTGTCTGTCTTAGTCTAGACTCTCTTTCCATGTGTTTCATGTGCCATGTGCTTTTGTTGTGTTTTTGTTGTTGTTGTTGTTGTTGTTGTTGTTGTTGTGCCTGCTCCCCTTGTAAATGTGCCACACCTGAATCTTGTCTTTAGCACCCCCTGGGTGATTGTGCCCAGGTGTCCCTCGTTCATATCCTGTATATGTACACCTGGTCTTTGTCTTGTTCTTTGGTTGGTATTGTTTGTATATATGTATCCATGTGTTTACCGGTTGGCTTCATGATTCACTGTTTTCCCTTGTGTCCAGTCTCTGTGTTTCTTTGTATTTCTGGGTTTTTGGTGTCCTATTCTCTTTGTTGTTTTGTTGTAGCTACAGTTTCACTGTGGACTTCAATAAATACAACTCACACTTGCATCTGTCTCCCTCTGCCATGTTACACCATGTTGTTATCCAGTTTTACAGTTTGGCTGTTTTTGACAATGATTTTTGTTTTTATTCAGGTTAATAAAGAAATTAGAACACACGTGGAAAGCTCTTGTCCATGATGGGGTCAGTATTGACAATTTTATTTTTACTTACTTATACTGTTAGTCCACACACTATTCAAACCAACAGATCTCACTATTAATTTGAATAAAGACTTTCTTCCAACTGCTCTTGTGTAGCTTTGAGTCTGAATGTTAAAGAGCAAGGGCACATTTTGTATAGGATTAAAAATGCTTGTATGATACTAGAGTTAAAACACTGAGCAGTAACCCGGGAACTGGGTCATCAGTCCTAGCTCAACATGGTGTGGGCGTGCTTCTGATATTCCAGTGAGCATGTCTGATTGACAGCCAACTGTCACAGAGTTGCAACTTGCTACACTAGTCAATCAGAACTGAACACAGTGGCACAAGAAGGGAGACATACTTATACAGCCATCCATGTATGAACCTACTGGTGAGGATCTCAAGTGTCAGATTAGCCACGTTCATGGATACTAACAGAACAGTTGATTTTTGTGTTTTCTCTCAGGATGAAATTAAAATGATAAGATTAGTCACAAATTGCTTTTCTAGCACTGACTACCGTTGAGTTTTACTGTAGCTTATATCAGTGTAGCCTGATCTAATATCTGTTTGGAGTTAGGTTGTGATTCTGTAAGATGCAATCTTTGTGTCTCTAGGATGTCGTGATTTGTGTGAGACTGTGTGATCTATAATAATCATAATTTAATCTGCATATACTAAACCTGCACAGAACCTATTAATCAAAAACTACAGCAAACATTTACATCATTTGTTAGATGCTCTTATTCCGAGTGACTTACACATTTATCAGTATGAAGCTGTACATGCTCCTTGGTAATCGAGCCCAAGGCAATGCTGTTGAGCTACAGTTCCAGTATACTGATCCAGGTGTACAAACATTACAGTCTTTAGAAGAACCATCCCACAGGCACAAAGGACACTGCACTAACCCTTTTTATGAGTCGTCAGCTTTCAGACTGTTAGGAGTAAAACCCCTGTGCGCTTTACACACCACAAGGACCTCGCTTGCATTGATAGAGGTGAAATGCTGGCAAAATAACTCAGTCATTTACTGGACTTTGGAACAGTATTTGTAGGATTCACTTTTTCATACGTGTTCCATTTTGTGTGCCCAGAAGAGAGATTAACCTAATTGGAAAGAAAACATGGATTAAGTTTCCCTGCTTGTTTAAATTCCTGAGATAAGCTTCAATGATTTAGAGGCATGCTCTGTGTGGACATCCTGTTCTCTGTGACATTGGGTGTAATGCCACACTCCTTCATGTATGCATTTATGAAGCCAAGTCCTCTTCACTTGCTTCACGGTGAGATGCGTGTGAAAACGGTACTAGCCAAGGTGCTGGCTGATGGTTATATAATGGGGCGTTGGGTGAGTTTAAGGATGCTGGTACAAGGAAAGTAGACAAGGTGGAGAAACTTCTCTTTCTTTTCTATGTCTGTCACCGTCTATACTCACTCTCAGCGTGCACACACACACACACACACACATTCCTCTCAGCAGTTCTTTATTTAGAGCTGAAAGCTCTCTTGGCTTAGCTGTGAGGCCAGAGGCAGCAGCTCTCCTCCAGTGACGGTGGTTCCGCCAGCGTCGGAAGCTGAGGGAACTGTCGCTTCTCTTACGCATAAGTGGATTCATTTACTGAACACTTGGGTGATGAATCTGAATCACACGCTGCACGCCACAAAGGGATGCAGCGTCATGGCGACGGCATCAGTCACTTCCTGAATGTACTTTTATGGTGACTGAACCCAGTATGTGCAATCACAACTCCAGCTCAGTTTGCCATGGATCAGTAAACCTCTGTATATCCAAGTGATGATGAAATGTGATTGATGAAATGTGATATCCACTGCAACTGTGGTTAGATGTTGTTTGTCAGGCTAGATCTAAATCTTATCCCTTACAGAAGTGTCTAGATTAATTATGGTATAGGGATATGAGACCAGAAATGCATCTGTCTAACTCTGTATCCATCTTGTTCCCTTCAGGACACTGTGTCTGTTCACCGGCCCTCTTTCTATGCAGACAGGTTCTTTAGATTCATGAGCAGTACAGTGTTCCGGAAAAGCACATGTAAGTCTGCTAGCTTTGACTACGTTTATTTGTTTGTTTGTTTTGTTGTTGTTGTTGTTCAAAGAACTGAGTACTAATTGGAAGTTTTTAACTCACATATAACTACATTTAAATAAGCATAAATGTTTCAAAAATGTTGAACTTTTTACAGTGAAAAACACTGTTTTGTATCATTTTGGCTTCACTTGGACTACTGTAACAGACTCTGCTTTGTTATAAAAGTGGTACCAGTCTGGATGCCAGCAGCCTAAATACGTGCCAGGAACATGCCGTTTTATAAAAGCTGTAACGTTGAGCTTGTTTCTGTTTTCAGCCTTAAGGTCCTCCCCATCCAGGAGGGGCCGCGGGAGCCTGGCGGGGCCCAGGCCCATGGGTCCCGGAGCAGCGTGGTCGGCCTGTCAGCTTCCCTGCGATCGAGACGACAACAGTTATGACCTGCGGGGGGCGCGTAGCTTCCCCACGCTGGAGGACGAGGGTGAGGAGCACCGCCTGCGCAGGACGCCCAGAGAACAGCGGTCTGCCGCTCTCAGGGGGCAGAGTCTGAGAAAGGGAGGCTTGCATTTGGTTAAGGCATGGATTATGAACACGATGAGATGGATTGAAATGGGCTTGTCTTGCTTTAACAGAGCGTGGGTAGGAACATGTGTCTTCTGTTTGGTTTTGTTTTTTGTTATCAATGTTATTTTGGGGTTTTTTCCATTGGTTTTTTTTTCTCTTTTCATTCCTGCAGACCTTCATGTAGACCTACTTTATTTTCTGTATTTGTAGATGTTTGGCATTTTTAGGGCATTTTTCAGAGTCTTCAGGGCTTCTATAAAAAATCTTTTACTTTGTATGATTTGTTTTATGAGATGATGGTGCATCTGGACAAGTAATTGGTGTTATGCAGCCTTGAAGCAAAACCTTCCAGACAGCCTTTCTTAATAAGCCTGAGCGAGTGAACGAACAGCTGGTCTTTGATTCTTTCTCGCCCCCCACAGTTCGGTCGGATGTGCTTCCATGCACGCCTCCATCGTTTGAGGAGGCCACCACGGCCTCCATCGCCACCACCCTTTCCTCCACCACCTCCCTCTCTATTCCCGAACGTTCACCCTCCGACACCTCTGAGCATCCCCGCTACAGGTGATGAATGTTGGCTCACACACACACACACACACACACACACACACACAAACACGTAATCCTGCTGCCTCTCTTACAGTAGCAGTCATAGTGCCACAGCTCAGCTCACTACAATACTTTGTCTGTTCTCCCCCTAGGAGACACACCCAGTCTAGCCAGGACGGAACGTAAGTCGGCACTCCTCTGCTCCCATCCTGCCAAAAAGCTGCTCTGAGTCTACGGTTTGGCCAAAAGCCAAGTCCTCCCCTTCCATGAAGGAAAAAATGACAAATAATGGCATCTTTAACCCCCCCTCCTCCCCCCATGCCTTTTCTGGATTTGATTTGTTCAGCTAGCCAAATTATTGATGCTGTTTTTCTGAATGTTGGTGCCATCTGGTGGTCTGATTGTAGTACTCAGGAGGATGATTCACAGACCATCACAGTAGAGGTGGTGAAAAGACACGATAGCGAACCTGTGCTGTTAGCCCCACAACCCTCTCCAGAGACCAGGTAACCATCAACATGCAATGCATCACCACTCATCCTATGTGCAGTATGGCATGTGGTGGAAATTTCTAGACTGGCAAAAATAGAAATAACTTTAGACAAACACGGTGTAAGATAAATCACTCCAAAAAAAGGTTTAATAGTCTTGTATACAAGAGATCAGCAAAGATACAAGTGCACAAAGCATTGTATGGATGCGGATAGAATAAACTGTTTCTCGTCTCTCCCTTATACCCCAGTTCCTCCCTGTGTACATGCAAAACAAGATGTTTTTCTAAGTTGGCAGTTGAGACACCATCCTAACTTTGCACCTGCTTTGCACTTAACCAGGGTCAAACTCTTTTATCTGCACCTTCCATATCCAGTTGACTCCCTGTTTCACAAATTTGAGAGAGAAGCAGAACTGCATGTTGTTAACAAACAGAGACGTTAACACAGAGAAAGAATAGATGATTCGTTGATGCAAATAAAGAATAAATGATTGTGCATATTATAAAATGAGTACATTTATATAAGAAAACTTCCACATGACATACTTCATGGAATTTTTCCAGTATTTGGTGAGCCTGTTTTGAGTGCCCAGACTGGAAATAATGTCTTTCCTCCCTTACAGGTTAAAAGAACCCAATTTCATGATTGTAAGGGTGTTTGTAGAACATTTTTTAAACATCGGTCTGTATCTGTCCCTCGCATGTAGTGCAAAGCAGTTGGGGTAATAGTGTGGAGCTTTGTGAAGGCAACTGTAAATGTTTGTTAGGTGAGTCCAAGAAAGTGGGTCACTAAGCCTGCAGAGCATGCAGTCACACTGTCACTGGTGATCACCTGCTCACCTGCCAGGGCTCTTTCCTGTGTTGGGAAATTTTCTCCATGGAAACCCATAAGTGGGAGGGGCTTGGTGAGAGTTATAGCCAGTAATTGCTCTCTTTGTGCAAGGGACTTTCAGTGTTGTGAAATTTTCAGTCATAAAACAGAAGGATTGCTGAGCCATCTGGAAGTGCCTTGGATGTGATGTTTTTCCTTGTAGGTTAAAGCCTAAATTATTTTAGTCTTTGAGGCTATAGATTAGTTGTCTTAATAACACTCCCTCTTAAAGTTTGATATGGCTTCATTCTATAATATCTTTTATCTTCTCTTTTTTTCTGTCTTCCTTACTCTATCTCCCTCTCTCCCCACTCTCCTCTTTTCCCTCAGTGAAGCCCTGGAGGCCCCTGCAGAACCTTCCAGCTCATCAGTTCCTGCCAGCCCCAGAATTCAGCTGGACTCGGACCGCACCAGTCAAACATCCGGCTGCGCCAGCCGCTCCTCTGTCGATGAGGACGATGATATGCCAATCACTGACATTTACTTTGTAAGTCCACTTTTTAGTGTGTCCAAGAGTCCCACTGAGCTAGTGCGCTGTTTTAAATAAACACAGAATGTATGCTTTTAAAACCATCAGCAGTACTCACACACGCATCGCTCAGATCTGGTGTACTGGACCAGAGAATTGCATACCCAGTGGCCAGACTCCCAGAGAGCTTACGTTGTTTCAGAGCTGCCAGCATACCTGACACAGGTGTTTAGCAGCTCCTTATCACCTGGGTGGAGAACGTTAGCGGCTCTAGATAAACACGTAAGTTATGGGATAAAGGAGCTGGCCTAAAGTGTTTTTTGTGAGCAAATCTGGTCAATAGACACCAGACGGGCAACACGGCCATGTATACCGAACCCCAGTACAAGCGGGCGCTGATGATGTGAATTTCTGCAGCCTGCAGAATCACTGGCCTGAGGACAAGTGGCTGGCAGCCTGGTGAGCAGCCATTGTGTGAGTGGCGTGTCTGTGTGACGGACCGCTGCAGAGGAGCCCTTCCTGCAGCGGGACCAAGCCAGAGCGAGGACAGATCAGTGGCATGGGGGTCCCAGATCAGTGGCATGGGGGTCCCAGATCAGTGGCATGGGGTCCCAGATCAGTGGCATGGATTTATACTAGACGTTTAGCAAAGCAACAAAGTATTAAGCTGTAAAACCTCACATTTATATGGAACAGAATTTAACTGAATGTAAATTTGGTGACAATATTAATGTATAAACTAAAGTACAATTATTTTACAATCATGAAATTGTAAAATAATTGATGTTCTCTCTCTGGCTTAGAGGCTTTCAAATGAATGACAGGCTTTACAACTTGCTTTACTGTTTCGATTCATTCCACTGACTGATAATGGATTGACTGTTAGTATTTTTATTCACTTATTCTCTGTCAGATACAGCTGTATCCAGAACAATCTGTAGCACCGATTAACCTGAATTTCCTCTGAGCTGTTTCTACTCTTGTTTCCTATTTTCTGTCTAATACACAACTTTTTCAACTTTTCCATTGTGTGGTGTAAAGTCTGCATGCAAGTGTCACAGTCGTCTTATTTTAGAGCCTGGTTTCAGAGTGGCTCGTTTTGTATGAGGAGATGCTAATTTTTCTTATCTCTGTATGTGTTGTCTGGTTGTGTGTGTTTGTGTGTGTCTGTGTGTGTGTGTGTGTGTGTATGTGAGGACCTCTCACTGAGTAATAACTGTATTTAAGCAGTAATGATTAAGGTGGTTACAGAAAGCCATTTTGTCATCCCTGTTGCTAAGCAATACAACAGTCAATCACTGGCTCACTCACACACTTACCATCAGCCTCCTGCTGCCTGCAGGACTGAATCAGGTTCTTCCGCGTTGAGGATGCTGATTTTAGCCTAAGGCAACCTGTTTTGGGTAGTCAAGGAAGCTTGTGGCCTGTAGGAAGCCGTGTCCTACCCTCGAGGGCTAGCTTTACCATCAACAAACCTCTGCATGAAATCCTGGGAGACATGCAAGCATGACCAGTCTCCCGTTCCAGTGTCTCTCCATACTGCTCTTACTTGTTTACTTGTTCATTTGTTGTCCTGATCAGTCCCAACACTCCCTTTTCTTTCTCTTGTTTTCCTTTTTACCACCAGAATCAAAATATCATTCAATATTATTTTTTAATATCTGTTTCTGGCATAACTTTCTGCGTTTTTGACCATTTGTTATTTGTTGCTCATTTCATTTATTAATGCCAGCGTTTCCTTCCTCTCTCTCCCTTGGTCTCCCTCTCCCGCTTTCTCTCTTACTCTCAATCTCTCTGTCTCTCACTGTCCCCGTATCCACGCATAAAACGTCTCCGTTCTCTTTGTGTTTGTTTTTTGGCCTGCTGTCAGTTCTCTGGTGGCAACTATTGTGACTGTCAGCCTGTTATATGCTCCTGGAAGCTAAATTCAGGCTGCAACGTAATTCGGATTAGTGATCATCCTTGTTTGTGAGCCCTTGTTAATTTAGTATAGTCCTAGCTGTTTCAGCAGCAAAAATAAATCACACACACCAGACTTTCTGCGCTTGGCAGTTCTTTTCCTGTCTGGTCTGCTTTCCTTCACACACACACCTCTCCCTTTGGTGAAGGGAACAACATTTTCATTTCACATTTCACTGCGTAGAGACAGGTTCCTGCTTTTGTAACCCAATACATACCTTCTTACTTCACATGTTGTAACAGATGGGACTTTCCGTGCCATTCTGAATGAAAATATCGACATGATAGTGTTACACCAAGCTGTACAGAAATTAAGAAATTATGTTTTCGGTTTTCCATGACATATTTGTTTCTTTCATAGTTGCTGTAATATAACCCTTATACTTCAACGTGTTGTTTTTACTACCCTAGTGTCTATAACTGTCCTCTCCTACACTGTCTTCTGTGTTTCTCTCTTGCTTTCTACTTGCCTGGCTGTGCACTTCTATCTGCTGACGTTGCCTCTCTGGTGCCCTCTGCTGTTGTGGTGGTACTTCAGCAGCCTTCGGAGGAGAGGATGTGGGTGTACTCTCCTCTGCACTATGGCACAGAGTCTAAGACTCTGCCAGAAGATGAAGGGGAAAGCAAAACAGTAAGTGACTGTTGTCCACAAAGATACCTTGGATGTTTCACGTGGATATTTGTCTGCATAAAAAACTCCTTCTGTCAAAATTAGCTTTGTTTATATGTTCAGGTTGTTTGTTTATCCTAATTGATATGTTCAATTTAATAAAAATGGCTATCATTATTTAAATTATAAAACACATAATCCTAGACCAGAAATTACAGTAGTTATTTATCCCAATGTTTGTCTCCAATACAGTGTTCGAAAAAAAAGCAAAATAAAAAGGAAATAAAACACTTATAAAATTTGGCACAGTATTTCAGCAGTTCATCTGCCCACCAATGCTTATATACAGGGAGAAGGTCCATTTTTGTGTGTGTCTGAGTGTGTGGTTGTGTTTGTGTCTCTGTATAAGTGTGTATGTATTCTGTGCATGATTGTGCTCATGGAATATTGGGACAATGAATTTGGCCTTTTGACACATCATTTTTAAATTAACACATAACCAGCACATCCATTCCCTTCCCTAGTAATCGTTCTGCTGGAGATTCTTGAGGACCACAACTCCTCTGGCTCGTCATGGACTCCGCCTCTGCTCCACTGGCCACGCCCCCACCACATTAGTCGACTGGTGCCACTCCCCCTACCACGTTATGCGGCTGGTGTCGCCAGCCCTCACCATAGTTAGCTCCAGCAGTGACCAGCGTGCTGTAGTATGCGGTTTTAGTGCTGCACATTGCGTGTCGTTTGTCTGGTGTACTGACATCACCATGCCATCAAATAACAGTGACCTTCAAAAGTCTGGAAATCATGACAATTTTTTGGTTTGTTTGTTTGTTTGTTTTTTATTAAATCAATACCGTGAACATGTTTCCATAGGCAGAGAGCTGTTCGGCTAGTGGTTTTTGCGCATGATGTTAGTTTTGATGAAAAATCCTCTAGAGAAAACCCACCAACAACAGGCTCAGATCACTGCAGGTAACAGGAACAATGAACTTGATCATAAAATTGACTCAACGATGTGACAGTTGCCCCCCCCCCCCAAATCTGATCTCCATATACAAACAACCCTCTCATAAGTTCATGAATAATATTGACCAAACATCTCATTAAGGGTAAGAGTGCCTTGACAGATGGTACTCTACAATTTGCGGTTTGTCTACAGATTAGTGTCTTGCTGCTGAATCACTTTAGACTATGTGAAATTTAGAACACTATACACTAAGATCTCAGGAGTAATAGATACATTCATAGCAGATTTATATGCATGGGTGCATATAACTATCAATGTGTCCCCTCTGAGAGGTCTGCTGGGTGTTAAAGGCCAAATGTTCCAAGCAGATAGCATGCTTTTCTCTTACCGCGTCTGGACTGCACTACTGTAATTCACCCCATCATAATTGTTTGACCGTCAGACACGTTTTTCCACAGGTTACTGGTGGTATGCAGGACGTCTTGGAGCAAAAGTTCAGTTTGTTCAAAATGTATATTTATTCCTATGTATAGAATAATTGGTCTGTGTGCGTGCGTATTTGAAAGCGTGAACGTGAGAGTGTATGATTTAATGTGATATTTGATCAGAGTTAAAATGCTGATCACTGTCATAAAGTGAAGTAGCCATTTGCTATCGGTTGCTGTTGTATGACATCAACTGCAACAACAGTATGCAGTATTTGTAAAGGGTTGTACTGATATTGGTTTTTAATTAAGTTTGGTTGCCTTATTTATTGTGTTTTCACTTTAACTCTCACATTATTCTTACATGACAGTTAGCAAGTGACGGTATCCCAGAAAACATGTACATAGAAATATAAATACATATATTAAGAAATATTGACTATATTTTCGATGTGAATTTACAGTATGTGGTTTTTATTTGCTTTTTTTTCCCCTCAAGCTGCTTGCTAGAAGTAAAACTTAATGAACTGAACCAGATTCTTCCAGAGATCAAAGGCATTCAGCTTCACTTGTATTTCAAACATTTCTTTGTACTGTATGTTTGAACTCTGTCAGAACTATTTACCGAACATGCACATGTGTCAGTAGTGTCATGTTATGGAAGTTAAGCTGTGTTTGTGTATGTGTGGTCAAAAGGTGTGTGCCCTTTTCTCAATTACAGACACTTCCCCTTCTCCCACCCCAAACCTTGTAGAGATGATGCATGTTATTATTGAAAATAATGTACCTATATACATTCATAGACAGCATATCCATTTGTTTGTATTGAGAGATTTAACAGAGAGGTAGACTCTGTGTGTGTGGTGTGTGTGTGTGTACACATCTGTATGTCTGTGTATACAAGTGTGAATTTATTTTGATGCCTAAGATAATAAATAGAAAACATTGCATCTATCTAACTGGCTTTCACATTGTCATTTGTTTGTTAGAAAAGTAAAACTAGTCTGCAAATTTAGGTTTTAGACTTTTAGCCATGTTTCATTTCATTAAATGCACATGAGATGCTTAAACCACATAATTTGCGACATTTAGTGTATTTCTGTGATAAGATAACAACTTATATAAGTACGCTAATTTAAATAACTATTTGCAGAGACAAAGTGCTGTATCTGCACTCGTTTGTCGACTGCAACAGGAAATAACCAGCAATTTCTCAAATGTAATGTTAAACCACAGTTAAAAGAAGCTCGGCGTTAACGCGGTTTATGAAGTAATATGAAGAACATAAAAGTTCAGCATTGATACAAATTGGAACATCGCCACCTTTGTCCTTCATATCTGTACAAACATTTCGGTTTACGACGCTGTAGACACATTTTCCCTATAATGACGATTAGGATTTTCAATTGGTCGAAGTAAATGCATACACCCATCCAGCGTTTTAAGGACAATTTCCTTCCTGTCTGTTGGAGTCAGGAGACCGTCGCTTTACAAGAATTTCGGCATTAGCGGAAAACCTAGAATGGGGACCCGAGATGACGAATATGATTATTTGTTTAAAGGTCAGCCAACTAATTGTATTTCGCTTAAGCGTTTGATGCAACTATTAACGTGACGAGTGCGAAGTGTTTGGACGACTGTTTGTGCGAGTTTACTTAGCCAGCAAGCTAGTTGTAAGATGAGTTTTGCTACCAGCAAACTGGCTGTGTGATGTGAGTTAGACAATGGTGGCCTTGAGCTTCGGGGTGACGAGTAGCTAATACTCTTACGTTTAAGAGCCTGTGAAATAATCATTAAAGGGTTTTTTATGCGCGGAAATTCGTAACATCGTTGATTTTAGATCGGTAGCTATACAGCTAGCCATCAAGTGTTAAACTAGTAAGCTCCGCAGCTAAGTATTAAAAGCCAGACAGCAGGAAGCTAACCGCTAGCTAGTAAGCGAATCCGACGTTGCATAAATCCCCCACATTAACCAATGATGCATTTATCGACGGGGCCGTATAGCTGCTTATAATTAGATCTCGTTCTTAATATATTACAAAAATGCACGTCGGTTTGTTTGTAAACTAGCTAGAGTTGGGTGTCTAACGTTTTGGTCAGGGAGTTTATCTGCCCGCTTAGTCATAGTCGTGTTGAGCTCTGGAGTCCCTGTCACCGCACACTGCTAGGCCACATCGACCAACTTTTTTTTGATGTTTTTATAAATTGAGTCGTGTTGATTTTTTTTGGAATATGAGACTTGGCTTTCAAGTTGTGACTTTGCCGTTTGGGTTGAAATTAAAATGGTTCGTTGTTTGTCCTAACTGTTAAGTTGATCGAAGCCGTTAGCTACCATTATCTCTCTAGTCCTCTCAGTAGCTAGCTAACAGTACAGAACTGAGGAAATAACTGTTGGCATCATACTAGCCAATTTTAATTCACGTATTTGTTTTGAGGTTTTTACAGAAATGAATATGCTGAACCTTTTAATCCATTGGCATGTTGAGGAAAGCTGTAATATAAATGGTCTCTTGAATGCGAGTTTATTAGGATGTATATTATTTAGGTAGTTGGCTATAGTTCTCACATAAGTAAATGGCAGGTTTTTCTAATGTGAACTTGGTGGAAGTTTTCAAACTATTTGAGTAATTTATTTACTACAACGTCTCTTGTGTCCACGGTGTAAGGAACGATAGAAAATTAAGTTAAGGTGTTTTATTTCAGACTTGGATTTATTTTCAGAAAACTATGAAATATATCGTGTTATAGTGCCACATTCATTTGTCTTGAGTAATTTAATTACCATCATCTCTATCCATTTGTCCATATTCACTCTGTTGAGCTATAGAAGTATCGGTTTCAGTTAAGTTAACCCTGAACCTGATGACATTTAAGGGAAATTCCACCTTTAGCTCTTCTCCCACCGTGACTCCTAAAAAATGACACACACCTTTTGTTGCCAGTTAATGTTCATCAGCCTTGTATTTTGCAATGACATTGACATTGAAACAACTTCAGCTATTAATAGTCCTCTAAAAAGCTGTTCCATACAAGGGTAACCTGTTTTGAAAAGTTTTGAAATGAGGAAGCAACCCCTAAATCATGAATTTTCCTGTTCTTTGTTTCTGGGTATTCATCTTGAATCAGTTTTCTCTTTGTTTTATTGACTGGGGGGGCATGCAGTCTACATACTTAAAGTTTGGCCTGTGTATACCATTTCAAAGTCCAACAAATTTCTAATTTATTCCTCTAGAATGACTTTTCCCATGTAAAATGGGCCATCCTAGCATTGGATGATGCGTATGTAAGTTTTATCCAACATGTGCTACACTGACACTAACAGGGGGAAAAGATTATTTGCAGGCATGCCTAGGCTTGTAGTTTCATCTTGACAGAATATTTTTGTTTTCTGTCGGTACCTCTAGATGGGTCTTAGGGTTATTTCTTTCTAGAAATACATATTTACTTGCAAAATTCTTATTGCTTAAGTTTATACATGTTTGTTTGATTTTGATTCTCCTTTTTTGCGCTTGCCTATTCAGTTCTGCTGGAGTAGGCTGCACATCTATGCCAGCAAGTTGTCCATCAAACATGCTTGCTGAAGCATTGGGACCACACCAGACTGCACACAACTAGAATTGATGGCCTAGTCTGATTGATCTTTGAGCCATATTTGATCATATTTCTGTTTGCTAAATGTTTAATGCACCTGTCCAGTTTAGTATCATACATACGTTTTTTTTTTTTTTTAAATGCTCTCAGGGTCTAGACTAGTAGTTTCCAGTACTGATGCCAGAAAAATAATATGGCCTGCACCCCTTCAGGACATTTGTAGTAGTTTATAGTTAAAAGAACCAGCTTTCTGGCATGGCAGCCAGCATACACGTTTACCTGTAACATTGTTCTGAAAGACAGGCTGTTTTTACTCAAGTGCAACACATTGTGTTTATGCATCGCATTTATTAATGTCTCCGGTGTCCGTAGTGGTGCTGATTGGAGACTCTGGAGTAGGGAAGAGTAACCTGCTGTCCCGCTTCACACGGAATGAGTTCAACCTGGAGAGCAAGAGCACCATCGGTGTGGAGTTTGCCACGCGCAGCATCCAAGTGGATGGCAAAACCATAAAGGCACAGATTTGGGACACGGCAGGCCAGGAGCGCTACAGAGCAATTACGTCAGCGTGAGTGTCATCGCTGTACACACACACACACACACATTTTTTTAAAGCAGATTTTGAAGCTTTTCAGTGGTATTTCTTTTCAGATCTAGGCTCTGTTTTTTTCTTCTTCTTCTTCTTCACCTTCATCTTGTACTCGACAGATACTACCGGGGTGCAGTAGGTGCTCTTCTGGTGTATGACATCGCCAAGCACCTGACCTATGAGAACGTGGAGCGCTGGCTGAAGGAGCTGCGTGACCACGCTGACAACAACATCGTCATCATGCTGGTGGGCAACAAGAGCGACCTGCGCCACCTAAGAGCAGTGCCCACAGATGAGGCCAGAGCTTTTGCAGGTGGGAGCCTCGCCTCGCCTCCCTTTGCCTCGTCATCAAATCCTGAGGGAAAGAAACCAGAATCCTGCAGATGCCGTTAAAATTGCTTTCATGTTGCTTCTTTCTTTCTTTCAGAGAAGAACAATCTGTCTTTTATTGAAACATCAGCACTGGATTCCACAAATGTTGAAGAGGCTTTCAAAAACATACTAACAGGTGTGGGGGTGCATGCATGCATACCTATTCGTGTTTAAAGGCAGTGTTTGATGCTTGATCTTTGAAGCTGTTGTTCATCTTGAACAAATCTTGAACAAAAAAATCTGGTTCCTTCTCCTCCCCCCCATCTCCAGAAATCTACCGCATCGTATCACAGAAGCAGATTGCAGACAGGTCCGCGCATGACGAGTCTCCTGGCAACAACGTGGTGGACATCACTGTGCCGCCTACTACCGACGGGCTGAAAGGCACTAAATTCCAGTGCTGTCAGAACCTGTGACCCCGCCCCTTGCTTCCCACCCCGCCCCATCCCAAGATGCCACTTCCTCTGTTCCTCTCTTACTCATCGCTGCTTGGCGCCTGTGCATCGTGCAACCGTGCTGCTCTAGCTGCTGCTCTAACTCCTGTATTTTTACCTCCGCGTGGTATCCATGTCCATTCTAAATTTCTCCCTAGTGCTGTGAAGTTCTAGATAACATTCCCCTCCTTTTTATTACTTCTTTCTGACTTTCTTTCCCTCCAAGTGCGTGTTTTTCCCCCTCTTTGCCATTATCAAGTATATGAACTTATTTCTACTTTATCTTTTTTTTTTTGAGGGGGGGGCGTGTAAAATGAGGTTTTCGAAGTGATTCTGTTTTGGGCGCTGATCGTGTGACCCACTCCTGGAGAAAAGGATGGTGAGGGATCAGTGCGTCCTGAGCTTCCAGCCGCTCTGAGGAGTTTCTTCTTAGGGGTTCCCTACACTAAGCAAGTCTGCTACTTGTCCTTGAAAGGGATCCCTGTTAGTGTAACTGGCTGAGATTCTGCAGAAACAGCTGGACAAGAGACTGGCTTTGTCTGGATCGTATAGATACCAAAGGGAGACTGCAGTTATTTTCAGTTGTTAATAAGGTGAACATTTCAGGCTGCATAGTCATCATGGGTTATCTGCACTATTTAGATCAGTACTAGGGAAGCTGCTGGGTGGAATAATGATTGTAGATTGCAGTTATCAGAACATGATGCATCTCCTTTTAATCATTTTACAGAGAGAGAAAAAATTGAGTTTATACTCAAGTGACACTTATCAATCCCAACCTTTGCACTGTTAACAAGGAGAATGAAATGAGGGTTCAGTGTTCAAGCTGGTCATCTGTCTGTCATCTTGTTTCCATTAAGGTATCACTGTTTTTGAATTCTTGTTTAAGATTAAGTGATAGCATTTGTGTGGTTAGTTTGAAATTCTTTCCCATACTGTGATTAAAATTGCCTTTACTGAAGTGTGGTCATACCACATTTAAATATCCATGAAGTCACATCAGCTGTTTTGCCTTTTATCTAGTTAAACTGGGACAGACAAATAAATGAATTGCTGTTACAAATTTATAACTTTTTTTTTTTACACACAATTTTTGAGTGTACATGACATGATCACCTTTTTCCCACAGTGGTAAGCAACAGTGGGTCAGATGTGACCGTCCCTGTATATCAGTAACGAGTAGAAATGTAGAGCAAGTATATCTACTTCATTAACCACCCCTTTACATTTCTGTACAGTATTCAGTCGGGGATAGTTCTATCATAGGGAATTCGCAGAATGACGTACATTGCTGTGTATTCTCCGTGTGATACTTTTTTTTTTTTTTTTTACCCCAAGATAAGGCAGCAAACCAAATTGCTCAAACGATGCATGCATTTGACATAGATTAGAAGGGCGTATATTAAAAGCAATTGAGGATTAATACAACTGGAAAGTAGGCTTTCATTTATCTTTCTAGGTTTTTTTCTCGTTTGTTTTTTGTCTTTGCCTTTGTGGGAAGTTGACTCAAACCTGCGAAGGTGACGTTTGGGCTGCTAGATGAAGCACTGAAACGTTTTGCAACGTTTATTGTAAAATAAGTTAAATGAAGTTAAAATTAAATAAAAGATAGCAAAAACATTTTTGCTGCACATTTAATGTTCTGATTGCTTGATTTGTGATCGCAACTGTTCAAAACTAGCTTTTTTTGTATTACTACCCCCATATGCGGAGAAACGCGAACTCAATAAGTTCAATACTATGAAGTAGTAAAACATTTTCTTATTCAGCAACAGGATGTTTCTTCAACAAATAATTTCTCAACAGGAGAGCATAATTCTCCTGGTGAAAATATTTTAAAATATTAAGAATACTTTCCCGGACAGGCGACAGTGGCTTCTCGTAATGCTACAGACACTACATTTCCCCGGCTGAGAGCAATCCACAAAGGGCTTTACGAATTCCGTCTGGTAAAACACAAAATAAAAATCCTCCTCTGCGTTTATAGCGTGCGCAGCCATAATCGGAAACGTCGATAGGAGGCCACAGTCGTCTGTCAGTTGAAAACGGATCTGGGAGGTTAGCCAGGCCAAAAGCAAGAGTAGCATTTTCGATTTTTACCTTAACAGTTGTCGGTTTTGGAAATATACCATCGAGACGATAGTACACTATGGAATTACAACAGGTGAGAGAACACGAATTGCGATTGTTAGCTTTTCGGTAATAAATAGTATTGTAGCGTCTCGGGTAGCATATTATGCTAAATTGACTAGCAGTGTAGTCAGTTAGCCTCAGCAGCCGGCTATCTAACTAGCTAGCTAGATGTTCAGCAAGATAGATTGTTTTATTGAATAACATGGTGTGTGTGGTGTCGACTTTCAGATCTAATTGAGCTTTGTAAAGCTACACTAATGTTTTATTTCGCTTGCATATAGAGCAGTCGATCACCTGGTCTTAACTGTAGCTTGCTAGCTATTGTTATGTATTTAACTGGTTAGCTATTTACCTTCCTACTTTTTTGTTTTGTTTTAAATATCTAGCTAGCTAGGTTAATTTGTCCATCTCAGTCCGTTCCTCATACCATATAGCTATAACGTAACAGTGAAGAAGGATTACTGGGACAGAGGAGATTCAACCGTCATTTATTCAAGTCAGGTCTTTTCGACAGTTGAACTGAGATAACTAGCTAGGTAGCTAATGCTTAAGCCAAATTGGACGCAGCGCATGTTAATATTAGTAGAATTCATAGTGTTTCTCTCTTTCCCACCGAAAATGTGTTTTCTGACAGTGAGAACATACTGTCCTGTCGTTCAGGAGAGTAATGCCAAGCAAACGTTCTGCAGTCAAGATGGTCCGGGGAGGGATAGAAAATTGTTAATTAAGTAGCTATTAGTTACCACAGGAACGCTGATTACTCATCTCCATTTGGAGTTGTTTACTATCTCCTCTCATGCCCTGACCCTGTCTGTGCAGTTGTAAGACCCAGGTGAGTTGAACTGTGGGAGCAGAAGCTGCTCCCCCTTTCCCCTGTGCTCCCCTATCCCCTGCCCCTCTGGACGGATCAGACATGACCACAGGGGAGTGTTGCCACCTGCCAGGCTCGCTGTGTGACTGCACCGGCAACGCTGCCCTGTCCAAAACTGTGGAGGAGTCGGACAATCGCAGAGCGCAGTATGTCACCCAGGTCACGGCCAAAGATGGACGCTTGCTCTCGACTGTCATCAAAGCCTTGGGGACGCAGAGGTGAAAAGAATGGTCTTACTATAGTCTCAGACCACCGATGCGTCATTGGGGTGTGAAGGAACCTTTATTGTTATGACACCAGTAGTCAGAGAATACAATAAAAGATACCTGCACATCCAAGAGACCTACATCCAGTTATATTTTTTTCATAAAATGAAGACATGCCAGACATTATTGATAATTGAAGGTTCCATATCTGCTACATTGCCGGTAATTGTTCTGTTGTTGGCATATTGTAGCTGTCAACACTTGCATAATAATATTATTAAAGTATAATAAAGAGTAAACCAGGGATATTAAAGAACAGCATGCTCTTTTATAAATGCAGACCTGTTTCTGTGTAATCACTAGAGAACTAGGCAAGCAGTGTGCATTCTCAGAGTAGAGGAGTATGGTTTAATGTTGAAGACTAGACCCTGTCCATAATTAGCTGGGATGCGTTTACTGCTTCATTGTTAAACTGTAGATCTACTTGTGGAGGTTTCGATACTGCATCGTGTTAAACATGATGAGAAATCGCTGTTCCTTTGCTCTCAGCGATGGGCCAATCTGTCGGATCTGCCATGAGGGGGCCAACAGCGAAGGGCTCCTGTCGCCGTGTGACTGCACAGGGACGCTAGGCACAGTGCATAAGAGCTGCCTGGAAAAATGGCTGTCCTCCTCCAACACGAGCTACTGTGAGCTCTGCCATACCGAGTTCACCATTGAGCGCAGGCCCCGGCCCCTCACAGAGGTAACAAAGGTCAATGCCTTTTGCCTTTGTCTGCATGGCTTTTGTCTACTGCGCGTGTGCATGTGTGTGTGTATGTATGTGCATAGTGTTGTTTAAGGTGATTTGGAATCTTCTCTTTGTACCTAAATTACAGTTTCTACATGGATGAAGAACTCGAGGGAAGTGTGAGTCACCAAAAAAAAAAAGATTGGGTGACTCATGTGTGTAAAGTGATTATTACCAAAGGGATGCAATATTTTCTATGTACTATAGACCTAAGATGCATTCTTAACTTGTAACAGCTTGTTAAAGCTGTTGAAGAAGCAGTGATGTACCAGATCAGTTAAGGCAGGGCCTGGAGACAAATCCGATTGGTGGACCCCATGCATTCCACATTTTTGTGTATTCTCTGCCTGGATCGCCTCCTGAATAGCTTGATAATTACTTGTTGAATTTAATTCGGTTGAATACGTGTTAGAGAACAAAAACAGAAAAATGTTCATTAGGTTCCAAGGACGGCTAACAAAACCAAGACAAAGCACTCTTAAACTACTTCATCTTTGTTTTTCTATAGTGGCTGAGAGACCCAGGTCCTAGAAATGAGAAGCGCACCCTCTTCTGCGACATGGTTTGCTTCTTGTTTATCACGCCCCTAGCAGCCATCTCGGGCTGGCTGTGTCTGCGGGGGGCTCAGGATCACCTGCAATTCAACAGCCGCCTGGAGGCTGTGGGCCTTATTGCTCTCACCATCGCTCTTTTCACCATCTATGTCCTCTGGACTCTGGTAGTATTTACTTAAAACTGAGTTCAACCAACAGAAAACTGACCTATCTGTTGTTGTAACTAATAAACAACAGATAACTAATCGTAATTGTAACTAATTGTACTCGTAATTGTAACTAATTGTAACTAATCTGCCAAATGCCATAAATGTAAATGTAAAATAAAGCACCTTCATCCTTGTGAATCCTCTCGGTCCACAGGTGTCATTCCGCTACCACTGTCAGCTGTACTCGGAGTGGAGACGAACCAATCAGAAAGTGCGCCTGCTCATTCCCGATGCCAAGGGTGCCCACTCTACCCAGCATTCCTTGCTCTCCACTAAGCTGCTGAAGAAGACAGCAGATGAAACCATCGTATGAGATCCTTGAGGTTTTTGGGAAGGAAGGGGGAATGCAACAAAGTGTTATTAGCGTGCTAAAGGTTCTCGATGCACCATGACATCAGCTAGAGCCACAGCACTTTTGAATGCATTTATTTTTCCTATTTAATCATTTTTAGCGAAATATTTGAACGCCTCTTTTTTTTTTCCTCCTCCACCAAATGTGTTTTTATTGTGCGAGTGTGACTGTTTCGTTT
>JAOXYF010000025.1:4139180-4155600 GCA_028565775.1 Sternarchorhynchus goeldii
TATGCTAGTCCTATGCCAGAAGAGCAAAAAAGATTATTTAGACAATAAGATAATTGTACAGTGGTGATCTTTATTACCTGCAGTCCTTCGATCTCTAGCCATGAGCACAAACTCTCATTATGGACTGTACAAGGGGCCTCAACCACGTTATAAGGTGTGATGGGGGTTGTTGTTTTACCTACCACAGAAGGGAGTGAAACATCAACATACATATTCAAAATGCAGATTAAGATATATACTGTATAATTTTATTGGTCAATATATTCTTACTGCATGCATTTCTAACTATAAAAATGTTTATACCCACAATGTTCTGGCCGAAGAAGAAGCCTTGGTGAACTAATGGGTACTTGCTCCCATCCACCTGAGGTGGAGGGTCTGTGGTACCGGCCATGGACAGGAACTACTGCTTGAAGTAGTTTCGGTGAACTGAGATACACCATAGCAGAGAACCCAGATGAAGCATATGCTGGGTCCTCAAGACCAACACCTGAATCAAGAAGCACCTGCCACATACATAAATGTAATTTTATTATACACAGAGATTCATTTGATACATTTGGACAAACAAACTGTTGGATTGTGCTTGGAACAACAACAAAAAAAAAAGGAAAAAAAGAAAAAAAAACTTGGTTTGCTTTTATTTATTTAAATTACAAGTGCACAGAAGGAGCCTAAAAGCAAACACAGAATAGGCTACAATTTAAACGCAAGATAACATATGACATGCCATGATGCACATGTGCTAGAGAAAATTGATTGAAAATGTGTTAAAGATTATAGATGTTTGTAACCTGTAATCCTGTGTCCTCTCTCAAAGATGCAAGCTGATACTGATCAATATAAACACCACTGGGCAATCTTTGAACCAGAAGAACCTTTACATCGCATGGTGCAGGATCATGACGAACCTCATATACGAGATCTCTAAAGGACAGGTATGGATTTAACACTGGCAGTCGTTGAACACTTGAACAAATGTTAAACAATCAGGCATGGTTTGCAGATTTTTCTGCATGTAGTCTTAAGCAGTTTTTCGACGCACATGCTCCGCCATAAGCTACTCCCTATAGAAGCGAGCAAAGGTTGAATGATGAAGACTCTTACCTATGGAACCCTTCTTTGAAAATATTTATTGACAAAACCACAGATTCAAGCCACCCGGACGCCAAACCACAACCCACACCATCTGAAAATGCCAAATTGTACGCAAGATTAGAGTTGAGCTCGGGTACTAACAGTTAATTTATGCTGGCTAGCTAAGCTGTTAGCAGCTAGCACCAAGATGTACAACGTTTTTTTTCTTTTTCCCCACATTATCTTGCTTTTATATAAAATTTGATTACCTTTGTGTGAGGCTCCATGAGAAATAATACACAATACAGTTACGAAAAAGTATGAAAACGGCATGGTCAGCTCATATTGGCTAGCAATTTGTTTATATTTATTTCCGTAATATATCTAGTCGAGGGCGATAGATGGCGCTAAGACAATTTGAACTGATAACTGACGGTATTTTTCTTTTTAGAGGAAGGGAGAAGCAGTAGTAGCGGAGTCGAGTTGATATTACCTTCTACCAGTTTAAAACGAGCCCCATGATTTTTACTCGTATTAACACATACAGGTATGTACGATGACAAAATGAAAAATGTTGTATTTTATGTGAAGAAGCATAGTTAATTAATGAGGCTAGCTAACTAGATATGGAGCCTTCTAGGTATTCTACCTGTGTGTCTGCTGCCATAGCTACCTAACAATTCCAAAATCACCAGTAATGCGTAACGAGGAAACTGGGGAAACTTTTCAGGAGCCTAACTAGTTGGCTAGCTAAGAGAAGCGGGAGAGGGAAATCAGTGGGTGGGGATTCAGAAATTCAGATGACTAACACTGTAATTATATTTGTATCCGAATACATTATATCCCCATTACAGGTAAATTCGTTGTTGTGTAAATATTAAATCATGTCAATAATAACCAAGCGATGTGGAGTTAAGTTTGCACCACCTTCGATCATCATCATATATGAAAATGAAGATACAGGCAAGATCCGTAAAAGAATAATACCAGTGAGGAATTTCTCTCAGTACTCAGGTTTGATATTCTTCCCATATTTCAGACACGTCAGTTACTATGGACAAAAGACAATGTAAAGAGAATTTCATAGTCTATATTGACTAAAATGAAATGGAATCTTGGACTGAATTTTTGTCTTGACTCTTCTGTTCAGATTGCAACAGGGCCGCAGAGAGACTGAAGCATCATGGTCGTCACGGTCTGTACCTTAAATCTGTGCCCTTGGCCCAGCTGGAGAGACTACACAAAGTGCTGCGTGACCACCTTTGCGGCCTCACGGTAGATGAGAGTCTGGCTGTCCAGAGGGCCACTGACCCACAGGAAGAAGATCTGAACAAGCTGAGTGATGACGAGCTGAACCGCAGGAAGGCCCAGATGGACGTGCTGTTTGAGCAAAACCGTCGCCACAAGGATGATCCTACCTTCGTCTATGACCTTGAAGTGGAATTTCCCGAGAACAGTGTGCGAGAAACCTGCAGCTGGGATGAGGATCAGTCAGATGAGTTTTGACATGCTACAGACCGTTAGTAGCAGCAGGAATAAATCTCCACTTTGTTGTGTAGAGTGTGCCTGGAAATTACATGCAAATGGTTTTCCTTGCTCCTTCAGAGGCATTTCATGACATTCACTAATGCAACTGACTGTCAGCATGGAGCTCCACTGGTCAACAGACAACATATCAGCCCATTCACAACTAATCCTCAGTCCTGCTGTCATGTCATTAACATGTTCAACTGCAAACAAGTACAAACCCAGAATCCTGGAACAAGGGGAAAAAAAACCCCAGAATTTATTTTTTACCCTACTTTTTCAATCCATAAACACATCTCTCTACAAACACACGATGAATCTTGTATATTGCTAAATATTTATTTTTGTTTGCTTTTATGAAAATCAGTATTGAACATCTAATCCACATCTCAAGAACACTGTTAAATATATGAAAGAATTTCACAGTAGAATAAAAAGATGTTTGGTTCTGTATAGTACTTTGATATTATGAGAAACCAGAAGAAAAAAGCCAAGGAATATGTTCTGATTGTCATTCTTTCAATCTTCCCACACATTGATTCATTTTGAATGGTAGCTACTGACCTTTAGTAATATGTTTGTATGCTAGCAGAGAGGACAACGCAAGTTGAGCAGTTATGCAGTTGCAGTTAAATATAAATGTTATATAATTCCATATTTATCACAATAAATCAGACATTACAAGGTAATACAACAGTAGTGCAGCATACATCAGTGCTTACACCACCTCCTCTCACTTTGGTAGATCCACTACTTTGTGCCATCTCACAATAGTTTCAATTTCTTTCATTTACAGCAATAAGTCACAAGTGGTCAGACTCTCCTGGATTACTTTATAGGCACTGGGCCACATTACAGGACCACTGCCAATTTATAATCATTCACAGCATTCAGAAAGCATCTCAGAATTGGAATACTGAACCAGAAGCAGTTGTCAAGTCCACAAACACTCAAAGTCTGAGGGGTACCTTTTACCAGTTTGGACAAGATGCTATTTGGCATGGCAAATGCCAGGACATTTAGATGACATCAATAGAAACAATCCCATAAAGACATGCTTCTACTATAGACCTTTAGTATCTTTTGGTCCTTTTTATAACAAAAAACAAACAAACAAAAAACACTTCTCACAGTTATTCCCCATAACACAAGGGCAACATATGGCTATGCAAGATTTTTTTTGTTGTTTTTACCAGATCAAACAGGGCAACCAATACTGACTCACAACTCCAGCTCTGAGATACTTGTAAGAATACAGGCCTTGGTCATGGTGCTAAGTAGAATTATTTCTAGTCAAAGTGCAAAGCTCCTAGAAACAATGGCAGATACTGCCAAAACACAAGTATTACTATTAATATACATTCAGAGATGGGCACAGGGTTTAAAAGTTAGCACAATGACACATCATCTTGATCAGATGAGCTGCTGTTCATCTGGGTGGAGTTACAGAAGTAGTCACTTCATAGTTTAAGTGCAAGTAAAATAAAACCTTTTCCCCTATAAATACTACATCCAGCAGAACAGCTGCACTTGGCATCTCTGACCTCTACATTTGACGTGTTAAAAGTAAATCCACATAATTAAAAAGGTAAGACCACAGTCTTGCGGTGAATGTTTTTGTGCAGCAGTAATAATTCATAAGCACATATGTAAAATAAAAGTTAGAAGAGTAATGGTTTTGGTGCTTAGAGTTCATATAGCAAGAGAACCTACACTGGGGTTTTTTTCAGTAGAACGGTGTATACTGTATATATAAGCTTTCACTTTCCACTTCCTGTTGGAACTTAAATGCATAAAATAGATACCAGTTTACTTGCAGCACAAGAATCAATTTCTGAATTACACATTTCAAGTACATCAAAAAAAATAAATGTTTTGTTTCATTGTGACCCTCTTTTCCTTTACCAGTCATAGAGAAAGTAATATATACTGTACATATCCTATTTTACCACATAGACAAAATACATATATACGCATATACTTATGTATAAAAGTTATATAATTATAAATCTTATTTTTTCTTCCGGTCCTGAGTGCACCGTGGACAAAACCTGGGAAATAAAAAGTAAATAGTAAATATTACTATAAATGTTTTTGTAAAGTTACATTTCTTTTTTTCCCTTTACTACACTATACAATAAACCTACCATTTCCCTTTGGGCTTTGTTGTAAGATCCACACAAGCAAAGTGAAACCACTCGATTGGACACTATTCACAAAAGAAATTTCATTAATGGTATTTAGAAACACTTAAAACACACTGCTAAACACATTACATTACTTTAAGGTGTACTTGTTCATGGAATGCTCAACTTCTGAAAGCAACTGGGTAGGTTTTTACAAGAGATGGAAAAATATTTCCAAGGAAACATAAATTACATGCGGTTATATAAAATCACTGCGAGGGACTGCAAAAGCATTTCCTCCCCCTGCTGCTATACACTCTCAGTCAGTGCATAACATAGGGGCACTGAATCATCCAAAAGATAAGTCATTTACAATCCACTTACATTTACATAGTAAATACTCAAACATGAGAAACTAAAATTCTCAATGGCAAACAATGTTCCTTCATAGTTGTGTTTGTGTCTACAACAAATAGCCTTATATATTCTATATGTATGTATATGCAAATAATAGCAATAAAGGAGGCCTACATCAGGGTTGTCGCAGCCGATCATTTCTCCATATGACACTTGGTGGCACAAACAGTATGTGGGCTCATTTGGATCCACTGGCATGTCTAAGACATCTGATGGGTGTACTGGCAAGAGGGATTCGGAGAATTCAGGACTAGAAAAATGGAGAAAAGTACGGAGCCATGAGACCTTTCCTGCAGCTATTGTAATTATACACCAGATGAGATGTTAAATATCCTGCGCCATTACAGTATTAGTATAAAATTAAAAGTTAACTTGACAGCTCATCAATACGACTCCATTGCAATTCCCAAAAAAAATACCGTAACCTCAAGGCAAAAGCAAAGACATTGACCATCTTATTAATGCTTCGACTATTATGGCTAACTCAAACAATGAGATGCTCAGCAGGCCAAATAACTACAGATAAGGAATGGTTTGCTCTTTAACCTGTTTTTAATTTTTTTCTTTCGGGGTGAGTCATCATCTGAGCCTTTTCTTCCTCTGCCTTTGGGTCCTCGTTTTTCCTTTAAGCCTCTACCACCTCCCTCTGAAAAAACAAACAAACAAAGAGTCATGCTTAGCTGAAACTGCCATGTGTGAATGGACACCAAAATTTGTGAACAAACTCTAGGCTCCTGCCAGTTCTTTCAGAAACCCTGGATCCAGTAAAATTTCAGCATAAAATTGGGTGCAGTTAATCTGATTTGCAGCCTCCACCATGAAAAAACGCCTGACTTACTGCAGTAAAATCCCACTTCACTGAACATTTGTGGTTATTTGATCCGTTAAATGAAAATGTCTGGCTTGCCTTTAAAATATGCAATCCAATCCTTCAAAATAGGAAAGCTCATTCCAGTTGGTGGTGCAACATGTCCATGTCAAAATATCACCTGGATATCAGCTGCTGTCCTCAAATTCAATCTTACTTTTGAGTGCTCTATTATCTGGACTCTCATAACCACTGACATCCAGCTTCTCCTTCAGCTCATTTTCAAATCTCGCCAGGTCTGCATCCAATCTTCTGATGTGCTTGTCAACCTAGAAAACATCGACATTGACACAAACTTGTCAGTAAAATCAGATCGGTTACAAATTAGTTTCAGATCATATAAATGTGGCTGTGAATACATAAAGTGATGCACTTTCTAACCATTTCATAGGTTTGCATGGCAAGCTGCACTTTGTCATCACTGTATTCTTTACATTTGCTGTAGGCACTCTGAATCTTCTGTAGGTGCTCCACCCTCTGTTCAGATGCAAGGTTCCGGACATTTGTGATGTACTCTTCAGCAAGCTTATCAATCTCTCCCTTTTTTTCTACCATGTTGGACAAAGACATTTATTCAAGCGTGAACCAAAACACTGAATTCAGCTCAGAATAATTTTATAC
This sequence comes from Sternarchorhynchus goeldii, assembly GCA_028565775.1. Lineage (NCBI taxonomy): Eukaryota > Metazoa > Chordata > Actinopteri > Gymnotiformes > Apteronotidae > Sternarchorhynchus > Sternarchorhynchus goeldii. The sequence goes on from JAOXYF010000025.1 coordinate 4,145,817, forward strand.
TGAGAAAGTGTAACATGACCCTTAACTTACCCTCTGTCCTGTTGTCCAGCTCTCGCATCAGGGTGAAGTTTCTTTGAAGTTCGCATGGCAAATTTTCAATGCCTGAAGTGATGTAATACATTTATCGACTACTTTACTTTCATAGATTTCTGAATACTACGTCGTATCCTAGACACCTTGAAAATTATTGCCATTCGATAAGTCAGTGCCCTGTGCCTAAGCTGCGTTACTGAAATACCAAAAAAGCATAAATTACCAGCGTATTTAAAAACGTTAGAACAGTCAAATGTGTGACAGTATAACTGATTCTCATCAATTTCTGAGTAGTCAACGAATTAGCTATGCTAGCTAGATAACTAAGTGCTTTCTACTATCGCACCACTTACACCACGTCGCTACTTGAGTATCTAGCTAACTAAATAAATATCTTGCACTATAGTTAACTAGTTATTTTTAAAGTAAATCTCAACATAAATACTATTTGATTCACAGGTATTTTGCACACATTTAATTAATTACAGATAGCAAAGTCAACATCTACTGGACAGCTGTGACAACAGTGCTGATTGTATATAAAGCAAACTCAGCTATGATAACCAGCCAGCCACTTGACCTAGCTGACTTATGCCTGCACATTTATGTTGAACGTGTCGCCTATTTATTCAGCCAAGAGGCAAAAGATAAAGCCAGCCACTTAAATAGTCAATTTTTTCCAATGCAAATCTGCTAGCTACCTACATAATACATGTATGTGCCTACATAATATGCAATCACTGCCTTTTGAAAAACATAAAAATCTACAGCGAGAAATGATTTCGAGAGCTCCAACTTTTCTTATCTTACAAACTTACATGACTAGCTAAAGTAACTAGATAACCAGTTAGCTAAGTAGCAAGGGTGCATATATTAATTTTGGCCAGGCAGCTATTGGATTTTAAAGTACGTTAACTAGCTAGAAAACAGTTAACGTTAGCTTAAACGGATAAGTAACTCAATACAACTAAAATCAGCAGCCATCCGGCTAACAAAATTTAAGCCCGCCATGTAGCTATGTAACCAAGCTAGCTAGCTGGATATCTAGCTAATATATGTAGCTACGTCACATATACTAATCGGCTAGCTAGCTGGATAAATAGCTATTGATTGGTTCTTATGGCTACAGAGAATGATTCTAACAAGTTCAAAAGAATCTCTGTATGAACTACGAAATAGAATCCTTGGACAGAGCAGTGTCCATTTGTTTCACTTCCTTAGCTAGCTAGCTAGGTAGGTAGGTATACAGCTGTAGGTATACAGCAACCTGAGACGCCTTCAAATTTTGGAAGGCCAATGCTAGCTGCATAGCTAGAGTCTTAGCAAACATCGCTAGCTAACTAGCCTAGCTGGCTGGCTGGTTGGCATCTGACGTTTGCTATATAAAAAAAGCTTGCTGTGGGCCGCCAAACCCTTTTTAGCGCCAGAGGTATTTATAAATTGTAATAGTTAGTTTCTGTCGCTGACACACTGGAAGTTGTATACTTACTGTCAAGGTAGTGTTCGAGATATATAGCCGTCGCCATATTTGCAATCTTCAGGTTAAAATGTAGCTATTTTTCTTTCAACACTAGCCCGCGTGAAGTGGAACAACATTAGCATTCAGTTAATAATTCATGAATCTCCTTATTTCTATTGGCTAAGAAAATAGTGTTTTGTATACTCTCTTCTGATTGGATATTATTGGGGTTTGGCTTATTTCTTAAACATTAAATTAAGATGTGAAATAAGTTAGCTAGTATTTTAAAATGTGAGAACTTTTACTAGTTCGGATGGGATAGAAATAATCGCGATGATTAACTGAAAACAAGTCTTGTTTGAACGACTCGTTAGTGCTTGTGTTTGGACGTAATTATGACTGTATCGGTATCGAATGTGGTGGTCCAAAAAAAAAAACTAAATGAAAAACGAATAGTGCCGATTTAGTAACTGGTGTAATAATAAATAATTCTGGGAATGTGTTCTGGGATATGCAGTTTGAATTTGATAAGGAACTAATCAGGTTAAATTGTAACATAATGTGGGTGAATGTTGTGTTTGTAACATGTTTGTGCTAATTTGTTCGTTGTAAGATTTTGAAAAGGGTTGATGAGCCTTAAAGAAAGAGACTTTGCCCAAATAACTTACTTAATTCAGTTATATATGTTGCTTTATTCGGGTAGTACAAGCATTTACAAAAATTATATATTTGTGTATATCTTTAAAAAAATCTTTAAAATTTGCATGTTTATGTTGACCTTATCTAATAAAGTCTTTTAAATCTCGAATGGACAGCATACTTGTTAATTTTCAGTTAAATAACATTTATAATAAACATTCAACTTTAATTTTCAATAGGTCTAACAAATACATTTTAAATTTAAATGACCGCGCTCAAGCGTGACCCCGGAAATGTTTTCATTTATGACTTTTTCTTCTTCTACTTATTTTATTTTTGATCTTTGAAGGAAAGCGAAATACGTTAGTTCTGCCACACAGAAACTTACCCGTGATAGTGTATACTCTGCTTACCGTCAGAAACGCTAGTTCAAGCCAAAACGGTAGTGGTAGCGGAAGACTTACCTGCTTGATTCACTTCCTCGTGTCATTGTGTTACGAAAAGATTGCAAAATATACTAGTGAGTGAGTGCCTAATTTATAGTAGCACCAAGAAAAGTGAGTTCATTTATCGATTGCAATGTTATGAAAATAAATGGACTCGGTCGTGGAAAAAGCGAGCGATCTCCAGTGTCAGGTAGACTGTGTGTTGACAGCTCAAATTATATCACCAGGCTGGCTGCGTTGTAAAACTTGTCACTGTCTACTAAGACGTGTTAAGACGTTGCTTGAACTTATTAACTCATTTATAGGTTGAAGAGATCGAAGCGCTTTCTTCAATATATGGTGACGAATGGTGTGTGATTGACGAGGCATCAAGAATATTCTGCATAAAAATATCAGATGACATTTATGCTCCAAAATGGTCTGTTTGTTTACAGGTAAATTTAATATGAAATATATGAAATTTTAATATTAAAGTGGATGGATGGATGGATGGGTGTTTGTGTAAGTTATATTTATATAGTTATATATATTTATATTTATATTTATAGTTATATATATATACACACACACACACACACACAAGTTTTTTTTTGTTTGATTTTTGGAAGATCATACTTCCTGAGGACTACCCAAGCTCAGCACCTCCAATATACCAAATAAAGTAAGTATAGTGTCTTTATACTGATTCCAATGCGAGAGAAGAACAAGAAGGGTGCATATTTTCCCCATTTTATATAACCGCATGTAATTTATGTTTCCTTGGAAATATTTTTCCATCTCTTGTAAAAGAAGCTTCACCCTGAGGCTGATCTAGAATGCTCTTGATCACATCTCTCTGCCGTATCAGTAACATTGCTCTCATCAGGTTGCCTACTTGCTGATTATGCTACAGGTGTTTCTCTTTTTATGCCATTATGCTCATGTACTTACACTGTCAGTCTTCTTACTTTGTCATTATCTTGGCTGCCGAAATGAGGACGATAATGACAACCGTTTGAACAAGAAGGGCTGCGGTCTGACGTATAGCAACACATCAACATTCATGTTGTGTTCTTTTTCAGTGCAACATGGCTGAGAGGTCCAGACAGAATCAAACTATCAAACAGCCTAGAGGAACTGTATCTGTAAGCGTACATCTCCCACACTTTCTTACTGCTTAGTTGCTCTGCTAATCACATTGCTGGAAATAACAAAAAAGATTAACATATGCTTACTTTAAAAAAATGAACTATTGTGATAAATGCTGTTTAGCGAAGAGTGCAATCTGCATGTTATAGTATGGGGTATCACTGTCATAAAATAATGCTGTCATAAAATAATTAAATAGCAAGATAACTCGATATGTGTATACAGAAGAAATCGTAAGTTTTCTGACTTGTATTGTACCATGACAGTGAGAATGCTGGAGAGAGCATCCTTTACCTGTGGGTGGAGAAAACTCGGGAATTTCTAATAGAAACGTCACAAAATGGAAACACAGGTAAAGGCTTAGTCATAATGTGCCACAGCTTTCATCACAACATACAAGATTATGCATCAGTTTATTTGCGAATCACAGCTGATTCACGCGTATAGCTGGGGCCAGAGCGGCTTCTCTTCAGATTGTTTTAGTTACCAATATATCAGGAAAGCTTTTCTTTCAGTATGGCAAATATAGAGGGGAAAGCAAAAGTAATAGTAATATTAATGTCTTCTATCACGCACTTTGAAGACACGCGGATTTGTGTTTTAATACGGTGAATCATCCTGAAATAAAGTTATCTGTTCAGGCGCATGTTCAGAGGAAACTGAGTGTACTGAGTCACCGGATTTCTTTCTGCCATGTTTGATGGTTCTTAAAGGGACAGCTCATTTATCAGAACATTACAGACTTGAGGCCTGTCACAGGCGGCTGTCGGAGTTGGTTAGCTACTGTAACATTTGTGGAAAACAAAAAATGGCATTGCCGTGATCCTGGCTCATAGCAAGCTTTTTGAATATTTAAAAAAAAAAAAAGCTTTTTGAATCTTTTTGAGATATTTCTGCAGCCTTTTCATTCATTTATTTATTTTGGGGCACCATCCAAACATGCCTGTAGTGAGAACAAGAGCAAAGTGTGGAGACTTTGCTCGAGAGAGAAAGAATCCAACTGTCAGCTAAAAACATTTGTTGGGATGTGCGCGGTGCTCTGATCTGATATTTTAAAACTCATAAATCTTGAGCGGTAATTTGGTAAACGTCACCAGTTGAATTTGCTGTCATTGCTTGGTTTTCATCAGTCTGTGGCATCAAGGAAAGTCACTGACACCAGTTATTGCAAGAGGGAGCAAAGTTTCACCAGATTACAGTTGGTTTATGGGCCCTTGGTTCCAACGTATTACTCACTAGGTGTCAGTGTTTTGTTAGAAAATGAGTTTCACCCACTGTTTCACAGATCTCACCTATAATATGTTACTTGATTGTTGGTCTTGTCTAAAACTTGATAAACAAAGCCTTTGTTCAATCATGTTTGTTGCTCTCCCCATCACGATGTATAATGGACTCAGTGCTTTATGCATGAATGAACACACTCAGGATGAGTCTGGCCCTATTTGCGCCATGTTTTTCACTTCTGACTTGTTCCAGACAGCTGGTCAAGCTTTTCACTTCTGTCCTCCAGTCTCAAGCTTTCTCACCTCTTGCATTGCATGTTTCAATACCTGTCAAAGTGTTGACTGGTGTGAGTCCAAACCTGGTCCTGACGTTTGCAGTCCCTGGTAGGTGATTAAATGATTCATGTTATTGGTTGGTCACTTTATCTTCACCCCTGGCTTCTACCTAAAGAGAGGGTGGAGGATCTGGACCTCGAGGATGGGGGTTGGAAGGTCCTCTCATTATCAATCTTTGAAAAAAACCACGAAAAGATGGATCAGATTGTTGTGGCTTGTTCTGAATCTTCTTTCCCACCGAGTAAAATTGTATGTGTGTGTGTGTGTGTGTCTGTGTGCGTGCGCGTGTCAGTGCATGTGAGTGCATGCGTGTGCGTACACGTGCGTGTGCGTGTGTGTGTTTGTGTTTTTTCCCTAAGCCTCAAAGCTAAATTATTGGCAGGGACTGAACTATTGGCTGAGAACTCACACTTCAGTTTATTATCTTTAAGCTGATAAATACATGTGTAATCTGAGAGCTCGTGCCAGCTCCGTTGGGTGCTAGAACAGACCACATCCTGCGATGGTGACAGCATGCTCTGCTTGCATGGACTCTTTTTTCTTTTCTTTTTTTTTTAATATTATATATATATATTTTGTTTTTGTTTTGTTTTTTTTTCATTTTGGAGAAGCGCTGAACAACATGGCACACAGAAAGCTCAGACTTGCTACCTTGGGGACCACTGATTGCCAAAATGCATTTGCGCACGGGTTACAGAGAGCAGCTCAATTCCTCTGATGTTGCGTAAGGCCTGCAGTCCCTAGAAATCACTGCTGTCATCTGTAGGCCCACTCAATAGTTTAGTCTTCCCACAGGTGTCACTGCCACTAATGAATAGGCACCAGAATAAGGAACGGAACCGAGATGAGGTGTGTGTGCTTTCAGGGGTCAGGTCTGTCTCTAGCTATATACTCTGTTCATAAGAAATGTTTCATAAGAAAAAAAATATTTCAGAAGGGAAAAAGAAACATTCTTTTTAAACTTTTTTCTTGCTTATCTGCTTTTGATAAGCGCATTAGAATTTTGTCCATTTCTGCATCAGTTGTTGGTATGTGTCGCATAAGATGGTTGGCATGGTAACAACGCTAGAACCACACATTATTAAATGAGCATCTGTCCTAAGATCTTTTTTGGAATATTTGATGTAATAATGTTAAAGGACATATGTGTTTGAGGAAATTTGTTATAAAAAACATATGTAACCACGGCAGTAACGTGTAGAACCCTTTCCGAATGGCCAGATGCAAAGATATGGATTCCTTAACAGAAAATGTTTATTTTATTCTGTAGTCTTTCAAGTTTTGTCTGAACAATGTTTCCTTGATTCCATTTTTCTTTTGGTCATGGAGATAATACCCCTGCTTTTGTCAAAATAATGATGGACACTGAGGTACTGTGACTGGGACCAAACCCGTGCTTATAGTGTTCCTGAACCACTAGCAAATATCGTTATTACCACCGCGAGACCACTGTGTGTTAGAGGACATTATATCTGGTTGTGGGTTGCCCAATTCCCATGGCAGCAAATTAAACCGATAACACATTCAGACTTGTTCTGTGGTAAGTTTTATAATGAACAGAGACCTTAAAGTTCCCCCAAGTAAAGGGTACAGATTGTGACGGTGTGAGCCTGAGTGGGAATGTGGCCCGATCCCCTGAAAGGGGTCTGCTTCCATTAGACAGACATATTGTTTTTCTTCGGACCGATGTGTCCTACACAAGGGGAAAAAAGCTGAACATAAAGCACTTAAAAAGAGCTGTTTGTCCACAACTACCTCTTGTCATTTTACATAATCTTTGCTTATATATTTTCTATGTTCTTTTACTTACTATTTTGGTATAATTTCGCGATTAATATATAGCAAAGCCTTATTGCTAATGTGGCAACAAAATCTTATGTGTAGTTCAATTCTATATCTTCCATTTGTACTTTATACACGTTTATGTGTCCATAGGGCTTAGGGTTTGCCTTTACTCATCAGGGAGGCCTGTTTGGGTTTTATATTTAAAGAAGTGTGGCTTGGTTTCATAGTCAGCTTGGAGGGGGGGGGGGTGAAGCTGGGGCACCAGACCTCACTGCTGAACCTTCTGGAGATGTTGTGGATTTAATTCACTGACGAAGGGAGATGCCTGCTCGATCACCCCTGAAAACAGCTGGTGGTGACGTGGTCATTGGAATGAAAAGAGAGGAGAAGGTCCTTTTTATAAAGCTCTGATGGATTGGCATAGCATGTTTTACATCTTATACACACCTGTGTATAAGAACAGTTGCTAAAATTTCATTTACTGACTTTAATTTGTTAAAGTCTAATTTTAAAGTAGACAGTTAACAGGATAAATGGCAGCATGACTTTAATTCCAAACCGCATGGTTTTCCTTTTATTCTTTTTTTAGACTTTATGGTCTGTGTAAAGCAGGTGACATCACACTCTCAATGTATCCATTATAAGTATTTTAGCAGATTTGCCAAAAATGTTTTGCATAAGACATTTGAGGAAAACACTTAGATTTTCCTGAAACTCACACTAGGTCACAGAATAAAATGAAACATCTCCATCTTTCTAATGCGATGAATGCATTTTAGAATTTGGAGTTAGATCATTTGATTCATTTGACTTACACATGAATCCTGCTTCTCCCTTATTTGCATATCGGTTTCAAGGGAGTGGTGTAAGGCAGAACAAATGAAAAATCTTGTACTAATAAAGTCTCTTTTGTAGAGTTTAACCCATTATTTTAGGAACATTAGTCACGGTGCAGTCATGGTATCAAATACGGTTAAAATAGTGGGAATCTCCACTAGCATGGTCTCTTCACCAATCTGTTTGTTCTGATTATTTTGCTTAAAGCTCTCTTTCCTTTGAACATAATGTCCTCTAAAATTATTGTATGCAGGATATTGGATTCGAGGCTTTGATCTTGCAGTCTTGATAAAGTTGGTTTGGATGTAATGAAAAGAGAGCAAGGTGCAGTGCTGAAGGTGGGTGGAGCTACAGGGCGGCTCCTCCCCCCACCCCTCCCCCCCATCGATATGCTCCTCTCAGAACTCAGACAAGATCTAATAGTCATCCAGGAAAGCCTTGACAGATCCCTTTAATAGCATTCAGTGCTGCTGGAAAAGGCTCCACGAGCTGGAGAGTTCAAAATCGGCAGTGGCGCCGTGTTGTTTACCACAACATTTCCCCCTTTACTCCTTTCTAATGCCCTGACAGAATTTCACTTCCGCACTAGAGTGTGATTTCATATCCGTTCACTCCCAAGCCCCCTCATCTACAGTTCAGGCTACGTCCAAGTTCGGTCTCACAGACGGTTCTCGCAGTTGCTTCGCCTGAATGGCAGCCACGTTCCTTCTGTACCACACTCTGCAGATGACTTAAATTGAATGACTTTGATTTATTCGCAGTGAAATGAGAAACATTGCACCTCCTCTGTAATAACCAATCCTTTACACAATCACGCATCAGTCTGTTCTCTCATCACTGACTGTGGTTTTATCATAATGCCTTACCTAAAAAAATTTTTTATTTTCTCCATCATTCCCAACGTTGGTTGGTTTTAACACTCGGTAATTACCGCCTTCACATGGCTGAAGTCCACCCACTGTGCCGAAAGGATTCAGGCGGGATTTGCAAGAACATTCTTTCTTTATTCTCGTCCTTAGTTGGAATTAGCGGAATGGCTGCAATTTACAGGTGTGGGCGGTCTGCTTTGAGATTTGCTTCAATGTGAGCCAAAATGGCTTTTGAGGTGAAACGGCCTGACAAACCTCATGATTCCATATTAACCAGTTCATGGTGCTAATTGTTGTAAATTTCACACCTAAAAAAGTAGGTTGTGAAGCTGCAGTGGGTCTGGTTTGTCATCCAAACTGCAGGGGAACTCAGCAGAATCATCACGAGGCGCTCGGTAGAGTGGACAGCAAATAAGTACTTAAGCGATCGGTCGATGCCGTCGACATTGGCGGTGCGAGAAAGAACTTCGATCTGTAATTGTTTTAAGAAAGACACAGCGTCCTCTCAGTCACACTACTCTTATAGGAAAACAGTGTGACCACATCAGAATTAGTAATTAAATGATATATTCATGGGAAGGAGATGTGAGTTGTCAGCGTGATGGAGAAATGAGAGAGGTGTGAGAGTATTACAAGGACAGACTGATACTTGCTGGGCCACCCAGTGGAGGATGGGTTCCCTTCTGAGTCTTGGTCCTCCCAAGGTTTCTTCCTAATCCCCTCTAGGGAGTTTTTCCTTGTCGCTGTTGCCCCTGGCTTGCTCATTAAGGACTTGGACCCACGCTTTGTGTAAATCTGCTTTGTGACAACATTTGTTGTAAAAACTGCTATGTAAATAAATTTGACTTTGACTTTGATAGAGGAATTGCTTTGCTCTAGTCGGTGCCAATCTGTGTTTTTATTGTTTTGTGAAGACCTCCAAAGTTTCTGTGTTTCAAGGTAAAGAACAAGAAACAAAGAAATGGGAGGGTTGTGAAGGGAAAACAAATTAAAGCAAATTTTCATAAACAAACATCTGGTTGTCTGCTT
>JAOXYF010000025.1:4155700-4193343 GCA_028565775.1 Sternarchorhynchus goeldii
CTTCGTGAAAAGTGGATGTCTAATCTTGGGACGGTGGGGGGAGCTGACCAGATATTATGGGAAATGTTCTGTTATTATTATTATATTATTAATATGAATTTATTAATACTTATGGTTCGTTCAAATCAGACATGGAAACAAAAGGGTTTTAGTCTATATACCCAAAACTTGTTTATAGTAATAATAATCAAAATCATAATCATAAAACTACACAACACGTTTAATATATTTATCTTTAACTGTGGCTCAGAGTGCTTTATAGTTTAATGTAAAAACAAAGAAAAGATAGGAAGCCAATAACTAAAATATAACAATATGAAAACAGTATAAAGAAATAGTAAAACTGTATAGAGGAATTTATAATGTAGAACTGAATTAATATATTTATTAAAAGGAATATGAAAGTAATGTAAAAATAATTCATCAGTAAAATATTGAGAAAAATGATTAAAAACTAGCATTATGTATGTATGTATACTACTCATTATGTAAATATTACTCATTATGTAAATATTACTCATTATGTAAAGTTAAACATAAAGAAATATATTTTTAATAGTGATGGAAGGAGTCTGAAGAATATTTATCAATATTGTGTTCCAGATATTTTGAGCGTATGGCCGTTGCTTTAATTAAATTAACTTTAATTCCTTTAATGTCTCTTTAATTTTTCACTGTTAAAAAGAAAAAGAAAATTAAATAATTTTAAATTTTGGCAAAAAAAAGCATTCTGAAGTGATAGATTACAGGATGTAATAAGCTTTATTCTTTTATGTGTTCTGTTTTCTGCAAAGCCCTTTGAAAACTGTGTGCTATACAAAGATTTTATTATTATTATTACTATTATTATTCAGTCTACATGTAGTTTCATACATATAATACACGTGACTATATATCAGCTTTCTGTCCTCAGTTCCATTGTGAAATGATACCCAATCCAGATATTGTTGTGACTGGGTTTACTGAGACTGCCAGGCTGGAACTGGCATCATTTTCAGTGGAAGCACTCCCAAGCACAAATGAACCCTTACTTCTACTTTACTCTGTTGCCCAGTCAGGCACCGAAACTCTCCTAATGAAGCGCAGTGATGTTAAGCCAGCTTGGCCTTGTTTTTTGTTTGGGGTTTTTTTTGTTTGTTTTTTTTTTTCTTTCCCCCAAGCGCCTGATGCCGATGATGTTTGGGAGCGCCTTCCCCGCTCCTCTTCCTTTAGCTTTCAGCTTTCGTGGCTTCCAAGCTCGTTTGAGGGCTGGCAGCAGGAGGGCAGACCTTCACTTCATCCATGCGTTGATGACATATCAGCAGTCCTTTGGGGAAAATGGATTTTTGCGACTGCTCGCGAAAGACCATCCACGAGGTCTCGCGCGTCAGGGCTCATCGGACCCGCGATTCGCAGGCCGATTAGAGGATTGGAAAATCGATCACTTCATGCATCCTGTTATTTCTTCACACATATGTAGCGTTGGCAATCTCCCTGCTCACTGAGCACACAGATGGAGGAATTGTATGATTGCATCAGCCGTTCTTGCCTGTAAAAGGTGTTTTTTTGTCCTGCCGTGTAATTATCCATTTCTCATTTAAACAGACACACACTCACTTTCTGTCTGTGACTTTCTTGTCATTGATATTTAATATTACTACCTATATGTTTGGGCTAAATATTTAACAAGTCTAAGAGATTTTTGTAGAGGTGTGTTTGATGTTTTCTCTCTTCCATGATAGGCATAGTAAGGTGTCATTAAAAGTGGCACCTTATTTTCCACAGGGCAAACATCAGGGTTGCTCTTACAGTCATTATACTAATGAGATGCTGATAAGAGCAGGCCATTCCAGGCAGCCTTCTCCAAGAGATCAAAAGGGTTTTAGTAAGGCCATGAATATTCAGATAATGGGTTGGCAGGAGCGGGTGAATTTAGGAGGGAACGGAGGAGATGGTCAGGGGTTTCTAAAGCATGACTTTGAAAACCCATAATTAACGTCTGAAATTAGTGCGCTCTAGTTCTAGAGTTACAATGTTAAAGTGAATATGATATTAGTGATACATATGATTTATTTTTTTCTCTCTATGTTATCTTGTCTCCATTTTCTTGTATAGCGATGCTTTGTGAGTTCTCACATTTTAATCGTGTTCTTCATCCGTATGCAAAACCATGACCCTCGGCCCCTGCCAGACTTTAAATGGTATAAACACATGATTAATTTTCATTGTCTTATTTTTTTTTTACAAGGGCAGAAGGTAAGTTCACGTTCAAGTATGGAATTAAGTGTGTTTGACTGATTAGCACGGGTCAGGTTGAGAGAAGAAGACTCATTCTAACAGCTTCACCAGAATCAGCTCTCTGACCTGTTCTACACTTCTCCTTCAGAGCAAATATTTATGTCATTTATGGCATGCAGTGTGTCAACTCTGTGCTTTAATAAACCCCTGGAGAAAGTACCATCGCATCATTTATGAAACAGTGTGTGTGAAAGATTTCATTGTGTTGAGTAAAATGGTGATGGTTATTAATATATTAATACGGGTCCCAGGCGTTCGTTATTACGCTTATCTCATGTCCTTGTGTGTGTGTGTGTGTGTGTGTGTGTGTGTGTGTGTGTTGGGGGGGGGGGCTTTGTTAGCTGAAGGACCAGAGACGGGCAAAGCAGTCACAACCGAGGAAGAGGATGGCACCTGGGATGAAGGCGACATTCCCAACTATGGCATTCTAAGGCTGGACCAGGAACAGGCACACCTGTTCTCTAGCTCATCAGCAGGCATGTGGAAAGCATTAAAACACAACTGTATTTTTGCAGCTTCCTGTCCTTGTAATCTCATCAACTTGTTACTACAGAAGTTGCTATAGAAAATGCGCATTAAATTACCTTTTCGTGGCAGAGTCACTTTAGATGTGCTGGAATGTTCTTATCTGCCTTGGTAGGTTGTGAATCCTGAGTGGAAATGTGTGTGTTTGATATGTTCAGATGAGGAGCTGCCACCGATTAAACACGGCGAGCCAATCACAGACAGACGCAGTACCTTCCAGCCTCATTTAGCGCCTGTAGTGACGCCTAAACAGGTATGCCGTGTTTCTGTTCATCCAACAGAAGTCTTGGCTGGTACTGAATCTCAGGATGAAACGGTCTTTGCTCATTTTACATTCTGTAATTGTTAGTTGTTCTTGGTGTCCAAAGAACTCTGCAGTTTTGTTTTCCTGCTCCCACTCACAAAGGTTAACAGTTACCTGATGTGCCGAAGCAGTAGGGTCAGGGTTGAAAAAAATGAGTGTACAAACATAGCGTTCCTTCAACTGGGTTACAGAACCACTATGTTATTGTCCTTGAATTAGGAATTCCAGACTCGTATTGTATGGAAAACCAGCCGTCTGTCACCGAGGCGAATTTGGCCCTCACCTCTGAAAGGATTTCTCCTTTATTTTCCCTGTAGAAAGAAAAAAAAAATGGATTTTGATAAGCTGTTTGACACCTGTTTTGAAACGCCTCTCCATTCGGTCTCAAATGCACTTTCATAATTTTTGAACTGTTTCAAGCCATTTCAGCTCGTCACTTTCGGAATGTCTGACTTTAAAAGCCCTGAGCGCACTACACCGCAACAGCAAGTGGGGAAGCGTGCCAGAATTTCACAGCTGTTCCTGCTCTCTTCCCCGAGCAAGGTCCATGGCCGATGACTCATTCACACCTGCCCAGCCTCTCCTGGCAACTTTACCACTGGGCATCCTGTATTACTCTTTTTTTTTTTTCATCCTAACACAAGTGATTTATCAACAGTTCTCTCTCGGCCTCTGGTTTGACTTCTCAGTTGCAAGGAAGGAAGGAAGGAAGAGATATTACTCTCCTCCATGTTTAAGTAATTTCATAAAAAATTTCAGAACCTTGCCAAGTGGATTGTCTAATGACTTGCCTGTTTATGTGATATTCACTTCAAGCACTTCCATTGTGTTTTGTCTTAATATAGAACAACTCACTCATTTTAGAGAGGTATTGCATTGCACCTGACGCATGTTAAAACAAAGTTGCCATTTAAAAACAATTCTCTTAGTACATAGGTGATGATAAAATCAGACATGTATATTTTATGCCCATCGTGTGGCATCATAAACTGAATGCTAGCGGTGGATTTTAAACTCTTACAGCAGTGCATTGTGGTTAGGCATGCTGTCAGCCTTGTGCACTTAATGAGCCCACTCTGGGTTCAAATAAAATACCCAACTTTCTATTGTAATATTTCCGTCTTCGTACACCCATATACCTCTTTTTCTACCATCCAGCTTTGGAGATGATTGTTTTGCTTCCCCGGCTGGAAATGAAGGCCTGGTTATATGGCCAAGGTGAAACCATGGCCAAGCGATATGACCATTAGAATCCAAACCGCTGCTAATGAGTGCTGCAGTGTTGTCTCTAGACAGAGCTTTGTTTTGAGCTTCGGCTTTTCCTGGTGCGGAGGGAGGCGCAGTCGTGGCTGTGGTCTGCCCCATCCCCCGCCCTCCACACGCCGCAACAGAAGCCCAGAGGACTCTGTAGCTGCCAGCTGGAACACACGCCACACCCTTGAGTTTTCGCCTGGGTTTCTGCTAAGAACTGCCCGATGCATCGCTCGATAAACCGCTTCACATCGTCGGCCTTTGCGATACTGAAGTCGAAAGAGCGCCGTAGCGAATCACGAAATGTTTTATTGAGTGTCTGGGTGTTTTATTGAGTCGTGGATCTCACATGAACCGCCAAACGTAAATCGTTTGTTTATACATTGCGAGCCATAATGCAAATATAGCAATACAATATAGCGTTTTGTCCTTGAAGCACTAGTTTTTAGTTTGTGCCGAAGCATTTGCTTCAAAGATTTTGGTACATCACGTACTCATGATGTGATTCTAACCTCCTCTTAAATGTCATCCAAGTTGGAAGTTGAGTCATTCAGTCTTTACAGGAGTATCTGAAACATTATAACTGTCTAAGCAGCCTGAATTCAGGCCTCCTTCTTTGCTAGAAATGAATTCTCTTGTGTTCCTGAAAGATGTTGGATATTTACTCACGTTGAAAAATGGAAAGAACAGCGGTGTGGATCAAGGGTTTCACAGCCTGTAATTTAATCTCCCTGAGGAAAAAAAAATCATGGTTTTGATCGTTGAGTTAATAAATGCAGACCAGTCTGTGGTTTACAATTCCTCTCTAAGTGTTAGAGTGGTTTTGATGCTACCGTTGTCTCAGAAGTCACGCCACACAGAAAGAGCTGTGCGTAATTGTACTGTAATCACTTTACATATGTCCTCATATTACACCCTTCCGTCTTAATAGATGGTTATTCATGTTAACTTCATGTACAGAATGAAAAGGAGATTAAAGTAGGGGATCAAAAGGAAATCTGTCAAAACGAAGAAAACGACCCGCCTTTCCAGACACAGCGAGCCACAGTGAGCGTATGTGATAGAGGACATGGTAAGCTGATTTTCCACCATCGCACAGGCCTCAGAAGCCTGAGCCAGGCGGGCTGGTGGCATGGTTCCAAGCTTCTTTCCACTGCAAATAAGAGGATTGAGAACTGGCAAAGGAAGGCAACATTTAAAGATTTATTCACACCAATGCGATTTATTTTACTACTAAACCAAGTTTATCGTTAGCCAACACCAGTTTGCCCCTAGATGATGTTAGCCAGGAGGGTGAGGCTAATTGAGGAATGAGTTTTGGTCCTGTACAATCTCTCTGTTGTTGGCTTCACACATTACTGAAAATACACACCAATGTCAGGTGAATGATGTACACTTGAATAGAACTAAATCTTTATTTTAATGTGTATTTATACCTGCTGCAGAGCAGTGGAGCAGGTGGTCTGTCATGGTGGGAACACAGGACACAATGTAATAGAACAGCCAGCATAGTAATAGGGAACCAAACTATTTTCCCACGGTGTTTGTGACGTAAGACCTGAAGTATATCTGTAACTGTCTTTAACCTGTAATGTTCACCCTTTATAAACAAAGCACGTACCCAATCATTTTAAAATCAAACTTTTACAGCTGCCACAGCTGCCAAACCCAGATACCACGTCTAAACCCAGATGACTGAACGTGTCTGATTTAAGCCTTTTGATCTTTTCTGGTAAGATTCGGCTTCTTTCTGTGCGAACATGTCGTTCGTGCGCAACAGATGTTTGCTTCAAGGACATTCATCTGCTAACTCATCGGTACCCTTTCCTTTAGAGTAATTTATGTCAGTAAAGTTTGAATTCGTAAATTGCGCACACTTGCTTTTCAAGGAGTCACCTCACTCTTCTGTGCTGAATTTGAATTTGAGTTGAAATGCATTTGACTCGAGGAGGGATGAGATCCTCAGTATTCATGGACTCTGTAAAGTTATTACAAACTTTGCAAGGGTAGGCCTTCAGATGTTTCTGCCTGAGGGTATTGACTGAGAGTCACAAACCCTTAGTGCTCTTATACACCACATTCATGTCGGTTCAATGGGGACTTTATGCAAGAGCACAGTGTGATATTGAGTTATTCCAATATTTATTGTGTTATCGAAAGC
The DNA here is from genome assembly GCA_028565775.1 of Sternarchorhynchus goeldii. Taxonomy (NCBI): domain Eukaryota; kingdom Metazoa; phylum Chordata; class Actinopteri; order Gymnotiformes; family Apteronotidae; genus Sternarchorhynchus; species Sternarchorhynchus goeldii. The sequence goes on from JAOXYF010000025.1 coordinate 4,162,219, forward strand.
AATACCTATAGCTTCATCTGTTATTCTCACTACGTTTGGACGTGCTGTGACAGGAGAGGAAACTGGTGCAGGTACTGCCAGTAATTTCAGTCACAAGCTCATCTTTATGCGTGGATCAGTGTCCTTCATTAGATTCATTACACTGTAAATACAGATGCCATTATTTAGCCAGGGCCCAGGCTATTAACACCCACAACTGCATGTGTGTATACATGCAAGGACACACCTCTTCATTCCATCACAACAATGTAAGGCTAAGGGTGTGTGTGTGTGTGTGTGTGTGCACATGGTGTATAGTCAGAAAGGTGTTTCATTCCCTACATTTGGCTAAGATGTGAACAGGCATTTTAAGTTTTTTTGTTTGTTTGTTTACTCAAATAAAATTGACATGTTTGAGCAGCGTCTCTGACTTGTGTTTTCCGCCGTTATTGTTGCAGGTTCAGAGGGTGTTAGACAAACTATATGAAAACAAGAAAATTGCAAGTGCCACTCACAACATCTATGCATACAGGTATTTATCACACAAACAAAATAATACTGGAAGTATGTGTGTGTGGGTGGCTGTGCATAAAAGCAGTTCTTGGGAGATTTGAGAGTATAACGTTAGTAAGTACTGCAGGCAGCCATCATCTGGAGGGGTTAATCCACAAGTTATACTGACAGTCGGTTTGTAATACTCACGTTATGCAGCAATGAGTGGCTTATGACTCTCTGCCGGCGTTCAGAGATCACAGATCCTGCATCTCTTAGAAGCCCCGAGGAATATCTCGCACTGCTGTTTGCAGCTTAGATGTTTTTTTTTCCCCAACAATAAAGATCTCCCTTTTCATTCCAAGCTAAAATTTGAATCGTTTAATCTTTTTTTTATGAGATGCTGAAGAATAAGTAGCTAGATAGCAAGTAAAATACAAAAATGTACCATGACACTAGAATACCATTAACAATTATTATACAGTAACAGTAAATGTAATATTATATAAAGTATTATCTTGTTAGACATACTAAGTATCACCCAGATAGTAAAGAAGTGTAAATTAGTGAAGTTATTTAGTAATAATAGAGTTGCAAATTTAGGACACATTCAGTCATTCTGAACATTTTCCTGGTGCTTGAAACACAATGGAGTCCTATTCTCCTTTAACCAACAATCTCTCTACCGCATCTATAGTGAATTGTGGATGACTATAGACATTGAAGTCAAAGTAAACACCCATACTTCCTTGTTGACTGGAAATGTACTCTTAATAGACTTAATGGGCAGTTGTAGATTTCTGGATCTCTTTCTCAGTAGCTGCCCTTAAACATCCATTAAAGGAATACTCCAGCATTTTGTAATGTAATCTCTCTCTGCCACATCTGTAGGAAATCATTTCTACATGATTTCCATTATTAAATGTAGTCAAAATCAATAGTAGTTTTTCCTCATTGACAATACAGTCTATGGTTTTTCCATAGTACAGGAAGGTAGGTTTAAAAAGATTCGCTACAGATGTTGAAAAGAGAGATTGTGCCAAAATCTCTGGAGTGTTGATTTGAGAATTCTGAAGGAAAGATTTTTTTTTATACTTTAATACAATGTAACACTATGGTTCGCAGTACTGACCTGTAATGGCAGGGCATTGAAGCTTCTATGAAACTGGACATTATTACATGCATGAAGTAAAGTTATAAACCGTTGTGTAATGGGGGTAAAGAAAAAGAAAAAAAAAACATCGACACCTGTATACAGGTCCTGTGAGCGATGACACTGTTTCCAACAGGATTTACTGCGAAGACAAGAACACATTCCTGCAGGATTGTGAGGATGATGGAGAGACTGCTGCTGGAGGGAGGCTGCTGCATCTCCTGCAGGTGTGTGTGTGTCTGTGTGTGTTGGGTTAATTTTTTTTTGGCAAGGTGTTTTACTAATGGCAAATAACAAACTGTTTGCATATGAATCTTTAGGACAACAAGATTATTGTTTGTTTGCCAATAATCAGTGTGCATGTAGGATTTACTGGACCATGGGCACCCAAACCTTTTCCTGGAGAACCTTCTGGAAAGTTCATTCTAGACACCCCATGCAGCTAATCAGACTGTTAAGTATTAGAATATCGATGTGAAGAGTGTTAAATTAGGGTTGATGCTAAAACGTGTGGGCCGGTAGAACTCCTGCAGCAATCTGCAAGGCGGTAGATATCCAAGATCAGGCTGTGTTCAAATATAAACCGACTAGTGATGCCAAAAACATGATTTCCTATAATCACTGATTGCCAGGAGGTTAAAAATCCAGGCTTTAGCAGAGGTACTTCTCATTTGGGATGGTAGTAGATCCTGGACCTGGTAAAGATTCTTGGTCAGGTTGTGTGGTTCATTAGTTCTTGGGTGTATTTAAGCTTCTTCAGTTCACCGCAGTTGGTCCAATTAGAGAATACCATTCAGTAATTTTCTGGCAGGTTAAAAAATTGAACTTCCTAAACTGAAGCTTCCAGCTAGAACAGACTACAACAAAACAGAAATTATACTGGCCCAGCTTATGGATCTATTTGCAGACTAAAGCGCTTTAAACCTGTCCAATGTCTTGGAGACAGCGAGTGATTATCTCGCTCCTTACGCTCCTTACTCCCAGACACAAGCACGTCGTTCATCCATAAACTCCTGTCTTATCTTCCTCACTCTCTGTGTACTCACCCAAACCTTGCAGGAGAGCGTGTGAAATCGATGTAGCATTTTAATCAAAACCCAATTTCACTTTCAGACATGGTAGCGTGTGATATCTACAACCTGACCCAGGTCTGGAATGTTGTTTGTTTTGGTTTTTGGTGTGGGGGGGAGGGGAGTTGTTGTTTTTTTTGCAATGCTCAGTGAGTACCAAACCTTCTCTTTTAAGTGTTGTACAAGCATACAAAAAAAGGATCCATTAGCAGTGGAAACACTCTACGAACATCCAGCACTGGCGTCTGGAACAGAGGCATCCATGATGGCGCCTCGCACCAAAATCTGTGGACTCTGGATATCCACCACAGTTAATTAATGAGCTTTGTGAGACACCTCCCCTTTTTAAGAGCTTCCTGTTTGATCGATTTTCTATATGTAGGCTGTTTAACTTCATCAACGTTCTAAACCGTTTCCTGGCCTGAACTTCCTCTCACACCCACTCAATTTTTCATCGCACGCCGTCCATTTGGTGGAACTGGATGTGATGCCACAAATAAACAGCACATGAGTAGTCTATTATTAGACTACGCAGATGGCTCAGACCCCCTACCCTCCAGGCAGTTTGCCAACCACACCCCTGTGGTGCTTTCAAAATGTGATTGACAAGCAGTTGACAGATAGCATTTTCCACAAAGGAGCATTTTGTCTCTTTATTTTTTCCTGTAAGGTCTTTTTTCCTTTAAGACTGATTCCCCAGATAGGATTTGTCACCTTGATTCCAGCCTCAAAAAAACCTGTAAAATGTTGCAATTGTTGATAGCAGAGTGATACGTTTCTCAGGTATTGTTGACTGCTGTGCGGATATGAAGTCGCGTTGTGAGGCCCCCGAGCTCCTGGAGAGCCACAGCACTGTGTGCCGTGGCCCTGAGCTACTAACTCCATGATGGAGCACAATACCTAGTACACTGTGCACCGTGGCCCTGAGCTAACCCAGCTGCTCCACAATGGGGCGCACTCCCTAGTTTGAGGCAAACGAATAATCCTGGATTCAAAACGTTTGATGACTGTAGCAGATGGCTGTTTGAAACACGCTGCGTTATAGAGTCTGACGCTGGTGCGATTGTATGTCCTAGATTCTGGATGTCAGGAACGTGCTCGTGGTGGTGTCACGCTGGTACGGCGGAATCCTGCTCGGCCCCGACCGCTTCAAACACATCAACAACTGTGCCAGGACGGTCCTCGTGCAGGAGGGCTACACGGACACCGTGGTGAGATTAGCACCATCATGCTCCCTTTATCGCAATCACCCCAACACGCTAGCAATGCTAATTATGATTCTGCACGTGCTAATACAGAGTTCTCTGCAGAAGGTTTAGTGGAAATGCCTAAACACTACACTGGCCTTCCCTGATCACTGAACATGAGAACATCCATGGATCTCCTGCACAGACCATTTCTCTGAATAATCTGATTCATCCTGCCCTTGTTCCCCCACTTTATGACTCTATTTAAAAACATAACGCTTTTCCCTTAATAAATGTGCAAATCTTTCTAGAGAGGCTCAACTTTTAAGTGTTCACCTCTGGTGGTAAACCATGAACACATTGACAAGGTCACACACATCACAAAATTCAGGTTTGGAGGGGACTGTGAAGTCTCATGTGCGGAGGCTGACGTCTGCCAGGAATTCATTTATTTGTTTTCTTTGCTTTCATTTCTGTGCAAATGAGGGCGTGTGAGCAGCTGCAGGATCGTCATGGTTACAAGAGTGGCAGGGGTGTTATGGGTTTTACCGGGTTCTGTGAGCTTTGTACCCTAGGTGTCCGTGCTATTGATCTCACTGCTATACATGCACACCTGTGTAAATGGGTACACACACACACACACCCCTCCACCCACATCCAAACCAATGTATTGGAGACATTTAGAATGTTGTGTAATTAATACTAATTAGGGACACACTTAAAATCATCTTAAGAGTAGGCAGCGGCAAATTATCCTGTACACAACAGAACACTGTGGTGTAGAATTCCAGGAGGGGACTTACCGTACGTCACAGTCGAGTTTAAAAACCGTGGTCAGGTGGTTTTACACAAGTGTCAGAAATTTGCCTAGGCTCTGAAACTGAGCAGTATTTAGCAGCGGTGGCAACCTGTGGTTTACTGCAGCATGAGACGAAGATGCATTGAAATGCATAATGTAATTAGTGGTAGGGAGTGGGCGGAGAGCTTTCATTAAGCGCTGCTTCTTCAGACTTCTTTTCCTGCCTAGTGGCTATCTTCAGATTTAATATCTAAATTGCCACAAGTAATTTGATCCATATCTTACAAATGATCAAAAACCAAAAATGTAATGAAGCTGTTTCTTAAGTGTTATAATGCAGAGTTTCTGGTAATGTATGGTGAATGCTGTACACTGAAAAACACAATTTTAGTGACCTTTAGAAAAAAAAAAAAGGTTTTACTGTGGAAACATTATACCTCTGTTACTGCTGATCTGGGGACAGGCTTGGACTTTTCTGTCCTGGTGAAAGTGTGGGGAGTATACTGGTAAAAACAGACCTGGCACGGTTAAAGTAACCCAGCCTCAAGCTGGACCATAATCCATCAGGTTTTTGGCCATTTTTTGGTCTGTTGGTTTTGCACATTTATGAAAAAAACCTTTAACATTGAATGCGCCTTAATGTGAAGCCTGTGTTTTGTTAACACCATGAAACGTTACTGAACCGCAAGCCCGGTCTGGCATATCCAGTTTAAATGTTGTCCTAATTAAAGCTTTTCACCTCGTAGCTTGTTTTGAATGTTTTTACCTTGTGATACTCTGAAAAAGACACATAAATAATAATTGGTTTAAATGTGAGAGGTTAAGTAACTAATACTGCCACTAATAATAATAATAATAATAATAATAATAATAATGATAATCTAAAATATGCATGTTTTGATTCACTTATAAAAAAAGGTCAGCAAGCAATTCTGTAAAATCCTGTGAAATACCACTGAATAATTACTACACTCCTGTGCAAGTCCAGCATAGCAGAACAAGAAAGTTGTACTAATGACCTACAGAATGTGAACTTTTTCCCCCCCCTGTTTTTGAAAATGAAACTGGGCATTCGTTGAGATGCCATTTAGTCTCTAAGGGAGTCATTTAAAACGGCAGCTCAGGGACAGAATTTGGCTGCGTGCTGCTACTAATTGCCATCTTTGGCCTCTTAAATTAATTTGTGGCAAAATGAAGCACAGTATATTCATGAGCTCACCTGGCAGTCGTGCTGCTAGGCTGTAATCAGATGTCCTTTTTTTGGGGGGGGCGGCAGGAGAGCACGCCCTGAATACGACACGCCACTGTTCTTAGTGGAACCTACGCAAACGAGCGAAGAGAGGACGTTTGCAGCTGTCACTCGAGTCTTTATTCGTGTCGAACCGCTCCCCGCACGGCTCACTGGGCGATCTGCTGCAAAATGTACTTTGTTGTGAACTGTGCACGTTGCAGACGCACTCGAAGTTCCTAATATACGAAGGACTGAGACTAGGAAAGAGAGAGAGGGAGTGGAGCCAAGGTCGTTCTGATAAAGGAACACTTTTCCCGTGTGCCTGGCATGTACAACAAATCTGGACTTTTATTTTAAGCAGGAAACTATAAGGTTATACCCAATTGTGAACATCTGTCCCTGAGACTTTCCTATATCATCCCTTCTCTTGGCTTTTAGATAAAATACCAACGTCATTTGTTCCTGTATATGAATTTGTGCTGCTGTTCTGACTTGGTGCTCCAGTAGACGATTGTATTCATGCTTCCTTTGTAGTTCCCCCGTATGCAGCCACTTATTTGAACTTGCTCTCATCCTCCTGGATCTCATCGCTTTCTCTCCTCTTTTCCCTCAGGAAGATGCATCAAAAACAGCGGGAAAGAGCAAAAAACCCAAAAGCAAGAAGATGAAGTAAAGGTTTCATAGGATTGTTTCTTCCTCAGAATGTCCTAGGGGAGAAAAATGTCAACAAGCATTGCTTTAGTGGATAAGAAGTTAAAGATTTACAACGTGAGAGTGACAAAGCACTCGTTGATGTGGAGTGCTACCCGCAGGACCTTTTGCACTGTTTACAATTGTAATATACAATAAAACATCGCAAATTTGTTGTACTAAAAATTGTCATGAGTCATACATTGTAATATGTGAATGTGCATGGCTTTAACATATAAAAAAATATAGGCAAAAGCTGCCTCAACAAGATTCTTGAGTTTGTAATTTGTGATTTGCACACTGATATGCATATTTATTCGCCAACGGAGAGGTAAGTTGTCTTTTATGTGTCTCTGAGTGGCCCCTGTCACAGTACGCGGGACGCGTGCTGCAAGACGAAGGTGTCGAAGCGTTTATGCTGTAATCCTTTTAGAATGGAGAGCAAATTTCCCTCGCTGATATCGATGGTTGCTAGTTTAACACTAAATATGTCAGGACTTGTGAAATGTAATTAGGATATTTAAAGAGGTTGCTTGTCAGCACGGTGTGATGTAAGTGTCATTTGTGGGACGCAAGGCCAGTCATCGGGACAGTCACCAGTTTGTCGGTGTGTTAATGATTGCTGCTTCAAACGCAGCTTCACTCCTATAGCGTGCTTCATATTTGGAGACTGTTTTACTGAGTGCCTTGTTTTGCCAATATTTGGGTGGCATACATTTATTTTAAAATTAACCTGGGAAGAACAAGGCCTAATAGTGCTTTTATCTCTTTCCTTTTATCTTTGTTTCTGCAAAGAGAAGTACGAGATGAAATGTTACACTGTTCTGTATAATGTTTGACACAATATGCCTTCAGACTTTGTCTTGTTTCTGACTGCTTTCAAATGTTGGGTGCAACCTCTTAATAGGCGCAATTTTTAAAAACAAACTGAATATTCAAATCATGAAGGAATTCGTTGTGAATATTTATGAGACCACTGAGGGGCCTCCGTGTTAAGGAACACAAGGAAGGGCATCAAAAACACTCAGCTTTGAGATATTTGGAGAGAAACATTTCAAATCGAGTGGGGTGTGGTTTAATATTACAGGGGAATTCAAAACTCATTATTGTACAATGATCTTTTTGAAGGGGTCACAGGTCGTGGACTGTTGGAAGTCTTGCACTTGTGTGCTGTTATTTCTCACTGGTACATTTTTTTGGGGGGGTTCTGTCAAGTCTTTGCTGTTTTTTATTAGCATTAGGATTATAATGTCAATCCCTTTTTCACTGCCATGTTCTTTCAAGCATCTCTCTTTCTCTGCCGCCTCTCCCTGTGTTTCTCTGTCCAATGAATATTAATGCACCTTTTGACTGGTGCCATGACCCTTTCAGATTCAATTCTTGCTCTCATCCTCTCAAGGGGCATTGCTAAATATTTTCATAGACCTTTGTTGTGTCATGTGGCTCCTCGTCTGGAAGGCTGAACCTGAGCTGCATTCAGAATCACTGTGCCTTGCTTGTTCAAAGGCAGCATGTCACAACAAAGAAACCAGTGTACAAACAATTGCCTTTTGGTTACATTTACACCTTGTTCTGTAGTCTTCAGACTGTTTGATCAGTTGGCCAAGATACCTCAGAAGTCCAACATCTGTTTATAATGTTCAAACCTTGGTTTAGAACTCGTGTGGACATCTCTGAAAAAGACTTTAAAGACCTACATGTGTGTTTTCTTTCTAATTAGTCTAATCGTGCATAAATATATACACACAAAGTTCAATGAGTTTGTTTCTAAGAATGTATACGTGGTTGTGCTGCCAAACTATAATGTTGATTGTGATATTTGTACATGTGGATCAGTATACTGTAATGATTGCCTTGGTATAACAGATTCTATGCAGATCTCATTTTGATTCTTTAAATCACATGGTCTCACACCAAGGAGGACATCCCAGTGACAATAAGAATGCATCCTAACAGGAGTTAGATCAGGCTGTGTTGACGTTAGCTACAGGAAAACTATTTTGCAGTTTGTCCACTGAGACAGCTGTTTATGTCAAACCGTGTGGTTTAATTTTATCCTGATAGAAAAACCCTCCCATACTTTTAACACATGGGAACAAGATTTATCGGATAGGTGAAGTTCAAATGATTTGCCCTGGTATCTAGGAAACTCTTACATGCAGAGGTGTTTTACTCTGATTTGACCTCCTTGTGCTGTTGCAGGCTGTGAGTCTGAGACGACAGGCTGTCAATCACATTTTGCTCACTGGAACATTAGTACCACACCATGATTGTTCTCAGCTTGGACAATGAGCCAGTTTGGTTGGTTTTTTTTGTTGGGTTTTTTTTGGATAATGTACTAAATGTAAATATCACGCTGTAGTTTAGGTGAGGCAAGAGGAGGGAAGTTTAAACATATCACTTTTAATACATAGTTGCAATTCATAGTGCTTAAAACCAATTTATTTAAACATACATTTCACATAGTAATCTAAAACTACAAACTGAAATAAACGTTAAACCTTATGCTAATGGTGCTCAAATTAAACATGTAAATCGTCAAGATAAAAGACAATAAAGCCAAACAATTAAGATGATTCAAAAGTGCAGTGTGGTGTGAAAAAGTCCAAATTAAAGCTGCACTATATAAGATTTATTTATTTATAACTGAGTCAAGAAGAAAAAAATACCTGCTAATATACTTCTGATGCTATGAATCATCCTGTATGAAATATTCAGAAGTCAGAGCTGTCGGGTAGAATTTGGCAGGAGTTTTTTTGGAGAACATCAGATATCTTTATGTATTAACGTCACGCACAGGTTCAAAAAGAAGGTCCAGCTGGATGGCCTGGTTTCCCGAGTAACTTTAGTGGGGGCGTGACTCATAGTGTTGAACTTCAGAGCTCAATCTAAGACCAGAATAAATATTGTCTCGGCTTTCCACAGTTGGTGGCAGCTCAGTGACCTGCAGGGAGTCAGGAATGATGCTGAGTTGACTTTCTTTTTGTACTGCAGAATAAGAATGTTTTGTTAGTTGGTTTGCTTGCTTGGTCTCCTAGCCAAAGGACATTTCCAGCACCTTGTTCTGATCAGAATTCTCTTTGTACACTCTTTAAACATGAATGTCCTCCCAATCATAAGATAAATCCACTCAGGGAAATGATATGCAGCAAAACCCATAAAAAAAGATCTTCTGCACATTTTGTGCAATTACATATTGTAAAAACACATACCAGAGAGGCCAGCGTTTCCTTACATAGTGCAGCTTTAAAAGTGTAGCTCTACGAGACTTAAGACAACAGTGTTTAAACTGAACTGAAAGTCTGGTTAAATTAAAGTTTTTAGTTCAAATTTCAAAGCATCTAATGTCATTGCAGTAATATATCTTGCAAGACGTAGAACCAAGAATGTGTTTCTCCAGGTCTGGTTTAGCCAGGAAATCTTTAATCTTATTGATGTTCTTTGAGAAACATTGTATTCTGTTTCAACAAAGTAATTCCTGTCTTGCAGGTCTGAACTAAACCATTTAAGACCAACCCATCTCTTAAGTCTATAAAAATTTTATGGTCAGTGATATCAAAGGTCGCTACCGAGATTGAGCAATAGTAGAACTGATACCTTCCCAGAGTCTGTATTTAAATGAAAGTCATTAATTACCTTAATTAGAGTCTCAGTACTCCCCTGAAATCCTGACTGAAATTTGTCTAGATGGCTATTTAAAGGTGACATACCTTCTTTCCCGACACAGTTCCCTGAGGTCATGTCTGTAACACACTTTGGTCATAACAGAACCCTTCTCACCTGTGTTCAGAGTGGCTTTTCTTTTATAAGATGATGATGATGATGATGATGATGATGATGAAGAATTTGTCCCACAGGGAAAGCTTTCTTGGACTCATCACACAGGAAAAACAATCCAACGCTAACTTGCATATATCACTTAGTGTCAACATCTGAGTTCCAAATGACAAAATGAAAGTGTTTCACAGCCTACAAGTGTAATAATTGCACAGTCCCACAATTTACAACCATTAATTATGGCACAGTTTAATAACTATAGCAGTCTCACAGTTACAGCAGTTATTGCACAGTTATGCAATTTTATTGCAATTTCTGCCCTTTCTTACTGCACTGTCCTGTGATTTCAAAACCCCCACAATTTTGGGGGTTTTTTGGGGGTTTTTTTTTGTATGTTTGTGCATTCTCTAAGATCATGTGGTCTTGCTGGCTGCAGTGGCTGCTGGCTAGTCTACTGCTAGTGACACAAGCTTTTCTCTAAGGTCCCAGATAGCGATTCGTTGTGGGACTGTGTAGCCAAGAACAAAGCAGTTACCATGTTTAGCTCTTAGTGGCTACACAGTGCTAGTGGGTCTAGTGCTCACAGTATAATTCCAATGAGCTCCCCCCCTATCAGATGTTGGGAGAGGATATAAATCTGAACGGCTTGCTGATTCCCTTATTTTCTAATCTAGGCAACCCAGTAAAAAACATATGGCTTTATTTCACAGTTTGTGGATTGATAGGCACTCATATTCAAATGTATATGCACAAGCTCTGGAAAACGTACATTTTCATAATATGTCCCCTTTAAGAATTTAACTGCAGAAAGTAGTATACAGTATCATACATTCATTTCTTTAGTATCATACAATAATTTCAATACTTTATAAAATGTTTGTTCAGTCTTTAAAGGTTTCCATCAACAAGAATTCGATTATATCGTATTATTATTTATTATTATTAATAATATAAATTATTACAGGGCAATTTGGCGGATAATTGAAAATATCCTTCCTACAGAGATAGTTAGTCCCATTTTACGCCAATTAACACTTCAACATGGTGACAGGTAAAACTGACGAGTCATTTAAAACAGTGCTGCATAAAAGCCATGCAAGACAGCATCAGTGACTAATCCCTGCTCTCCTCTGCCCTAATTTAAGTTTTATCATTTGTAGTAATAATGTTGTGTTGCTTGAATATGTCTGTCACAAGAGGCTAATTTTAGGTATTGTTGCATTTTCGAATTGCCCGAGTTGGGTCATACAAACACGTTAATTACCCCAGCAACGGCACAAAGTACATGTTTCTTCCACACATGCCTATCCTGGATCACTTTTGTCCAAACATGAACGTCAAGAGAGAGGCATTAGCATTGCATGAAAATGCTTAATTTGCATTGTGTGTAAGAAACCCTGCTCTTTTGTATAGCCTACTAGCTGACGACAGTATGAACTGAATAAAATTAATTGGAGAAATCAAATCAGCAAATTAAATGCAGCCCAATAGGGCCTTGGGGTGAAAGAAAAGCAGGGACAAATGGTAATGGATGACTTTTTTTTCGATCTGAAGTGGGTCTCTTAGATGGCCACAGTTGTTTACTCAAACGAGTGTCCAGGCCCTTCATCTCAGGAGATCAAACATCACAGGGGTGCAGCAGAAAGCATTCTTTACTACCATCTCCTCTCATTCTTTTTGAGGAGGTGGAACGAACCAGCGCAAAAGAATTCAATCTCTCACACTCGTTCTTTCCGTATTCAACCTCAGCTGCTGCAAAGGACAAAAAGATCTAGCATATGCTTTTGAATTTGATGTTGAAGCAGGCTTGCACAGGTTTTCTGTGCTGGGTTTTGCTCACTGCACATGGAGAGCTGTTCAGAATGCTGATGTGGAAACCAATTACTAATGCATAATTTCAACAGTGGGACCAGACTAATCCCCTAATGAGCGACATTTTATTCTTTATGACAGAAACATTGCAAAATTAAAAAGCATGGCCTATAGGCCAAGTCAAGTTAGATTTAATTATACACCACTTTCTTTACCACAGCTGTGGTCATGAAGCAGCTTTACAGATGTTCAAGCTCCCAGTGAGCAAGCCAAAGGTGACAGTCGCAAAAACTCCTCAAAAGCATAGGAAGAAACTGTTGAGAGGAACCAAAACTCAAAGGACACCATAGCATGAATGAAATAAACAATAAAGAACAATATAGATAATACTTAGATGTAAGCAGTTGAGGTTTGTTCTGGGTTTCGAAAAGTCCTAACCTAGGTTTGATGAGTGTAAGTATGTTCAAAGCCCATCTGCGCAGGAACGACCTAGAGAGCTGCCCAGTTAGCCTAGAGCCTTGTAAGTGTTCTCGGAGGATGAAGAGAGGGAACCTGGGTGGCAGAGAAGTGAGTGGGAGGGGTTAGAGGTGAGAGGACTTAGAACAGGCAGTTAGAACCTTGCACACAGATGAAGTGCTTGTTGACATTGCACGTTGGGTCCAATAGGTGGAGCCAACACATTCTGTGTAACTCATTGCGTAAAAAACAAGAAAAAACCAACAGAGGCAGAATGAATACAGCTGGCAGGGGAGAGAAGCACATGTAGTGAGGCAAAAGGACAGGGCAAAAGCTGATATGCCATGGCTGATATGCATTCTAAATCTCCTGGGTGTCTCTGAATTAAAATGCCTTTTCTTGCATTAGCTTTTATGTGGACTCTTGGTGTCCCAGCCACAAAATCAAAATTACCAACAACAGTCTGGACTTGTTTCAGGAAATTAAGACAGATCTGTAAAATTTTGTTCTGCTATGATTCCTTTGACAACATTATTAGTTCGTTTAATTAATTCTTACACCTGTTTTTTTTTTGTTTTGTTTTTGTTTTTTGTTTTGCTATGTGATGTTTTATGCATAATTCCTTTCACTCCTTAGAGGTTTATAGAAGGATGCTTGCTTTTCTGTCAGACCTGCTGATGCAGTTTTCTTATACACTTAGAAGAGTCAGACATCTGCTCTAAAAATGATAAGATCTTCAAAAAAAATATCAGTGCAATATCAAACTGTAAAACATATTAGTGTTTTTAATATTGTGTGTAATGTCAAATCCACTGGTCTCAACTTCAATGGCCCTCAGAACAGGTTCACAGTAGAAGGCATTTACCTTCTCTGAAGTCTAACGAAACAACACGATTTTTTTTATTACCAACTATGTGGTAAATGCCATCAGAAGCAGAATTCCAAAGAGCAAAAAAAGCAGAGTACTGTCCCTTCATTTACAGCCTATAGCAAATACTGTCAAATGTCTTATCCAGAATGACTTATATTTGTCAGTATGAGAATGTGCTCCCTGGAAATTGAACTGATGATCTTGATGATATATGTACCCCTTTATCTGTTCTTCCCAGCAATACATACTCCAGTATTATGCTATGAAAATTAATTGCAGAAAAAATATGAATTTGAATATTCATTAAATAAAGCATTTTACTGTCTATGGGGACAGTCTAGGAAGAACCGTCTGTCATCAGCCTTAGAGCCCTCTCTGTCTCGTCACCTTAACAGATGAATTTGTAAGTTCAATGGTACTGGCAAGGTAACTGTTTTAACAAAAGTGAGAATATGGCAGTTTGTTACCTCAGATACTTGTGGTGAACAAATTCAGCTGTTTGAAACAAGCTCGTCAAATGTTGTTGTTTGCTTAGATTAGAGGAAAGTTGGCAGCCGACAGCAAACTGGTGCAAAGGCGCCTTTCCCTTGTGTTGACAGCAGGAGGGAGCTGGCGGACATTTCTGTGGCCCTTGGCTTCACTGCCTATTTTCCTCAGCGTTTCTGGCAGCTATGTCAGCTTGCCGCTCTCGGAGAGACCCTTCCCTGGATTATCTCCTAACAGAAAGGGAGGGGTTTCAAAGAGCAGGTGTTAGTGAAGGGAGAGGGTTCAAAGAGCAGGTATTAGTGAAGGGAGGGGGTTCAAAGGGCAGGTGTTAATAAAGGGAGGGGGTTCAAAGAGCAGGTGTTAGTGAAGGGAGAGGGTTCAAAGAGCAGGTGTTAGTGAAGGGAGAGGGTTCAAAGAGCAGGTGTTAGTGAAGGGAGGGGTTTCAAAGAGCAGGTGTTAGTGAAGGGAGGGGTTTGGTAGAAGTGGAATCGTGGAGTTTCTTACACTGCTGTTCTTTCCTGCAATCAAAAGGAACACGCTGCGCCAGGCCTGTTCTCCTCCTTTGTTGGAGAGTGAATGGGGAATTCTGATGGCCGAGATCATGCTGTTCCTACGTACTCAGCTTCCATACAGCTGAAGGCAGAGGTGTTCAGCTCTAGACCTCGTATCCGAAATCTTTCTGTATTCACTGTTTGTTAATTTTGCACTACATAAATTATTCAAATCACAGTCACTCAACTTCAGGTACCATGGAAGTTCTAGCCTCTTTATACATAGATGTGATGAGAAATGTTTACAATATATTCCACTAAGTATTCAGTTCACTATTAGTGATTACAGCACCAGAAACAAGTGTTGAGATCTGGGGGACCTGAGGTCTGGAAAACCTCTGGTTTAAGGCTTCAGCTTATGTTTTAGGCAGTATCTCAGGCAAGCTCAGCTAGAAAAGTTAGATATGTGTGAAATTGCAAAGTTTGTAAAGAAAGCTTCATGATTGAAGGGGCACCACACCACAGGATGAGTGAGATGCATCTTGGGTTTGGATCGTGAACACAGGGCTTGGGTAGCATGGCCTCATCACAACCAGGACTTTTTTACTTGCACATTTCTCATCGTCTGCAATAGAGAGTTCACATATATTAATAAGTGCTACTATAGCCACTGTTTTTTTCTGGGTAACAGCAATGTAACATGTCTGATGTGCTTATAGGAGGAGGAGGGGGGTCATATGAGAGGGAAATGCATAAAAAGGAGTTGTTTTGCAGAAAACACCCTCAAACTCTCAGTCACACTGCACTGCATGAGATTCTGAAAGCCAAACAAGAACACTATAGCCAATACCATATGTTAAAAACCAAACAATAAAGCCAAACTTTTTAATGAACCTCTGAATCAAATGAGAACAGTCAACACTTCAGAGAACAGTTCAGAGAACAGTTCAGAGAACAGTTCAGAGAACAGTTCCCCACATAATAAAAAGGTCTAATTTTGGTCTCTTAAGACAAAATGTGTAATGTACTGTACAATGCAGACTGGTTAGAGAATAATATGATATTCTTTTTTGAATTGAACATTTTATTTAGGTTAAAATGTGTAAAACTACACTTTTACGCTAGACTTGACAATGTAAAACAATGTGTTACTTGCTCAACAAGTCTGCAGTGATTTATTATTTAGCTGACTTTCTGGTCACAGTTCAGCCATTAATAATAGGAGTTCAGATGTGAAGCACCTGAGTGTAATGTGTAGTTTACCCAGTCCTAATGGGGACTCACTTCATTAACAACATTAAATGTGTGACCATGGTGCAAAACTACAGATGCAATGAACTTCCTCTAGACTGTAGACTAAAATGTTTACTCATCGGGTTGGTAATTTCTTAGAACCTTTTTGCATCTCTCCTGTTGTAAAAGAAAACAATAGACCTGCTTTCCAAGATTAGGATGTTGTTTTTAAATGTATCCACTCTATACAATCATGATATTGGTCAATCTGTCCAATCCAGGTGCACATCACAAAACACTGCATTGTTAGGCTACAACTTACCTCTCTCAGCTGGTGGCCAGACACAAGCTGTGTTATTTGCATATATTGGGTCAGAGTGCGTTTGGCAGGCATACATTTGGTTGATGTTTTGTTTTCTGGGGCCCACTTAGTTATTTGCAGTTATTTAGAATAGTGTAGTGGCCAGAGCCATGCTAAATATGTCTCTGAGGAATACACAATTACATTGAGATTTTTCTATTTTTTGGCAGGTAGGAAGAGTAGAGATAAATCTTTGTCACACTAGCTGTGAACCACGTGTAACAGCCCCTCAACCTTTTGCACAGAACACAGGATTGGGTATTGAACTTACAGACCAGAGTGAATGGGTAATTAACACTTCTTAATTAGTTGAAAATTGGGTTCTAAAAGGGCTGGTGAAAGCTCTTGTGTGGAAAACAGATACAACCACCTAACTGGAAAACAAACAAAAAATTATTCATAAATGTAAATACCGCTGAAGAACAAAATTGGCAGACAGTCCACTGTGTTAATGGTATTTAGTCCGGTGTTACAAGTGTTTAAACTTGATTTAATCATATTTCAGATAGTCTGTGTATCAGCTTCATAACGTGTCGAAGGCATTATCGGTGTGTAATAGTACATTCCCAGTCCAACCCCCGTAGGCACAGCTGAGAATTAACTCACTAGGCCAAATTGTTCTTCTGTGACAGCGGGGAAGTGACTCACTGCGAAAGAAGACTCAACCTCTGACAGGGCGTATAATTACACATGTTCATTTTTATCAGGGTGACACGGAGCGTGTGCATAATGTATGAAGTCATTTGCTAATAAATGACATTTGCGACAATTGTATTTTCATATCTTGGAGAATTAAGGCATGTAAATGTGCAGAAGGATAGATACGAATGCTTTAAAGTGATGGATTTTACAGTACTTCTGTCCGGTAATTTTGCCTTGCGAGAACGCCTTTCGGACCTAGATCAGAAAACGATCTTCAGCGCTGTCCCTGTGTTGCTGTCCAGGGTTCTGAAACGATTCGTACAATAACAGGAGCCGGAGCTCACAGAAGCTTTTCTAAGAGCTCATTTTCACACAGGTTGCCTTACACTTTGGATGTGTGCTTTCAGCGGACTAAGTATCTCCCGAGGGGAGGCGCGAGGGTACCACGGTTAATTTTCTCGCGCGCTGTACAAGCACGCACGGTTCCAGTGGTTTTCATCTCGACTCCTCACTGTGTTGGAAAGCAATTACGCGCATTTTTTTCTTAACATTTTTCATGCAAAGACTGCTCAAATGGAGTTCAGTGGACTCTTGGAGAATAGTTCTTTGTACGAAAAAGGCTTTTGATACCACTCGGAATTATCACTGTGAACATTTGGAACATGGAAACCCTCTCTATACAGTAAAAGGCGGGTCTTAAAAACATGTTTCCACGGTAAACGCGAAGTTTAGACGATGACGACAAGGTGAAAAGTCGAATGTTTTTCTTTCTTACTTACGGACAATGAGAGCAACCTGTCGCTGTTCCTTTGAGGAACCCTTGATTTGACAATGGTAACTTGCTTTTCTGGATACAATAATTCAAGCTTTAGCGACACGGGGGTCAGCGGCACCGTAACCGCTTTCCCTGGCCACACTATGGTGATCCTTGCTGTTTTAATGATAACCCTTGTTGTCGTGGTTGTAGTCGGAAATGCGTTGGTCATCCTTGCTTTTGTCGTGGACAAGAGCCTCAGAAATCAAAGCAATTATTTCTTCCTTAATTTGGCGATATCAGATTTTCTTGTCGGTAAGTATTACAAGATATTATTACATATACATAAAAATATTATTATTACTATTCAGTTTTTAAAGTTATTTGGGATTGACACGTATGCCTGACTGAATGCGTAATTAAAAAGTAATATAAGATTGTTGCTTCCTTTACTGTCATGTATGTCTCTCTGCAATATCTATAACTAAATACTGATACCCAACACTGCTGATATATGCTATAGATACATAAGGCCATATCAAGTAAAAAATACTTGAACTGAATACAAGTATACTTCATATGGTGGTATTTAAGACGTTTTTTAATGACTGCCATCGATATTTTGCGTTGATCTGCCTTCATTCGCTGCGCTCGTGAGAAACTTGCTCTCCTGCTGTACTGCGTGCTCTGTGTTTTACCCAGACTTTGCGTGACTGTCGTTTAAAAAAGGGAATTTTCGACCACACACTCTAGCTGAGGTTTTCCGTTGCTTCTCCACTTTTCTCTGGACAACAATGAACATAGAGCGGATGTGATGCACATTTCTTCACACTAGCCTACGTACATTCACTGCCCAGCCACTTAGTTTGACGTTGGCCACAATTACTTGTGCATTATACTGTCACTCGATTGTCTGTCCACCCCCACAATTGTCAAAGTGTACAGATTAACTCTTTGTAAACAAGGATAAAGATGCTGTTTTATTTGAGCCTTTATCTATAACTCCTTTTGAGTCCCTTTTTTAACCTGTTTGTTAACCGATTATGAGCAGTATGCTGAAAACCATAGCACAAACTGATTTTCTCCCCCAAAGAACATTCTAGACTCTAGAACTGTACCACTCCTATAAGACACTAAACACACATACCGTGTCAGAATCTTCTATGGATGCTGTCTCTTTGTGTTATCCTCCCTAATCTCTATAAATGACTGTGGTGTTGTGATTTAAGCACTTCAGCACTTGACCCCAATCAAACACTAGTGAAAGCTACATTAGACTTGAACCCTTATATCACAAGAGAGATGGTTGAGAAATCTTCGGTTTATTCTAGTGGTAGTGTACTGTCACTTCTAATCAGTGATCTTGAGCTGGAGTGTTAGGAAGAAAGAAAACCCATCATTGATTTATTTGAGGACGTGCAGGCACTCTCAGCCTCAGTCCTGAAGTACTGGGTTTTATATTTGTAGTCTCTGGCATCATATGTTGAAACCTCACTTTCTGCTCAGCACCTTCCTCTTCACGGCAGAGCAGAGCCACTGTACGCTGCCATTTAACCAGATGTCCTAAAACACAAACCGGTGGGTTTAGACAAGGCCCTGTGATGAATGACCACTCTGTGGTCTCACCTGCAGCATCAGTGGACTTCAGGATAAGAGATGCCACATGAAGCAGGTTGTTTTCCCACAGCGCCAGTCAGTGTAAACGGAAACGCCCACAGACATCCAGTTCCTCCACTCGTCCACCAGAAGAGAGGCATTAATGAGACATTTTTGAATACGGTAATGAGAGACCGTTCGGCAGGCGAGGTAGCCTTGGCCCTTCTTTGGGTTCTTCAGTGGAAGCAGTTGCAGGGAGAATTTCTCTCCATTCTTTTCCGCGCGATTTGTTTGATTGCGGGAACGACAGCTGCTTTGTGATGGAATCACAGCGATCTGTAATGATGGCTTTGGGCTGACAGCGTCTGCATTGTTAGACCAGCATGCATTTCCACATTATTAGCAGAGCCGCTCCACGCCACGTGCGGCAGAACGACGAAACGGCGGCGACGCCTCGGCGGCCAAAACAAAGCGTAACCCACGTGAAGCGAAAGCCATGACGTCACGCGCTGCACGTCGTTGTTCTCTGTTCAGGGGCGTTCTGTATCCCCGTCTACATGCCCTACATCCTGACGGGACGGTGGGTCCTGGGCCGGGGACTCTGCAAGCTGTGGCTGGTCATGGACTATCTGCTCTGCACCGCCTCCGTCTTCAACATCGTCCTCATCAGCTACGACCGCTTCCTGTCTGTCACCAGAGCTGTATGTACACACACACACACACACACACATGCATTCTTTCTCACAGTCTGATACTGTAGGGTATCTGATTGGTAGAGTATCTCAGATGGCACAAAGTTGGATCTCAGTGCAAGTGTTTTTCCTCCACCACAGACAGACTAATAGCTGCCTTTGGCCCTCTACCAATCAAAACACACAAAACACACATCCTTTGGGAGTGACCATGTCATAGAAGTACTGTAGGTTTTTTTCTCAATCAATATAATTTCTATAATTTGTACCTTAATCCTTGATGTGAAGTACAGAAAGAAAACAATACTGTGTATCTACATGCAATCAAGTGTTCAGGCATTTATTAACTCTGTAGGTGATTCAACTTTAAAGGCCAATCAAAGCCACCAAAACACCATCACATGCTGATTGGTCAGAATCTGGGCACTTCAACTTCATTCCCTCCTCAGCTGCTGTCATGCTATTGTAAATAATCAATTGATCAATTGATTTGAATTGATCAATAAGCACATCTTTGATCTGTGATCGTGTGGCTGAATTCAGTGAGCACGTCCAGATTGTCAGAGCGCAGAAACAGTCTCTTGGCCAGGTACCGTTCACAAGCATCACGGTAACAAGGATGTCCCCTCACTCTGACCTTTCCAACCTGCTTCTGTTGGTTGCCTCTGACGCTAACCACAAAGCTAAAAGTCAAGGCTAAAAGAAGCACACATGATGCAAGTGGATAGCAAAGGCATTGTGTCTTTATTGAGCATGGCATTCTCTTCTCTGATATCTAATGTGCACATGACTGTGTGGTGAAAGTGGTCCCTTATATAACCTTGTTCCACCTCACTAAAACACTCATGCCAAAGCAATTTAAATCAAATTTAAAGAGCAGTGGTATACAGTGAGAAGCCAATACCAGTGTGGCGATAACGAATGTCTGTAGCAAAAAATGCTATTTCTGAGATTCTGTCTTTTGCCACACAACAATTCTCATCAAAAGAGCACAACTATTGATTTGCTTCTTAAAAGAGATCAGTCAGGACATGATAAGGATCACTGCAAAAGAAAATAATAAAACCTCCACCCAAAATCCATAATCTATAAGGCCGTGGCAGTGTTTACTTATGCAGACACATTCTCTTTGCTTTATTTTGAGTAGGAGTTGGCAAACACTGCATGGAAGAGCTGGGTAAAGGCACTGATGCTCATATTTGGAAAAGGGCTCATTTATTAATTACTTTGAACATCTACAGCCCAAATAGTTCAGAGATCTCCTGTTTAACCCATGTCAGATCTCCTGTTTATCTCATGTCAGATCCCCTGTCAGGGCCCATATCTATTCGGTGTCAGGTCCCCTGTTTATCCCGTGTCAGATCTCCTGTTTATCCCCTGTCAGGTCCCCTGTTTATCCCGTGTCAGATATCCTGTTTATCCCCTGTCAGGTGCCCTGTTTATCCCATGTCAGATCTCCTGTTTATCCCCTGTCAGGTCCCCTGTTTATCCCATGTCAGATATCCTGTTTATCCCCTGTCAGGTCCCCTGTTATACTGTGTCTGATCTTCTGTTTATCCCCTGTTGGGTCCCCTGTTTATCCCCTGTCCTGAACATCCATTTTCAAATCCCAAGTTTATGTATGTATTTTTACTCATTGATGCAAAAAAGAGCAAAGGTGTTTTTTTTATGCCTAGTTAAATTTTATTTATCGAATAGCCTCAAAATCTTGTGATATAATATGGCTTGTACACACAGAACCGTTACTTGGGGGATTCACCGTTCTTCTCAGAGATGTCAGCCTTTTGAGAATCACAGCCATATATGACATGACTGAAAGAATGAGATGGGCATTCAAACAGATTCATATTCAGTTACAAACAACTCACTGGCGAAGAGTTCGCTCTCGGTGATGACCACATAATAGACCATGGGTGCTAGATCAAGCTTTTATCACACACACTAAGTGCACACCATTTGATAAGTAGCATCCTTAAAGCTTCTGAACTATAGTAGTAGTATTGCGGTATAATCTACTACAACTAATAATAATAATGTATCTTCGGTATCTAATAACACTCATTAAGACATTTAGTAAACTAGACTTCTTTGTTTTTTGTGACTGCCAAATGCTCAGTTGTCTAGTTACCACGGCTTGCTACAGGGGCTTATTAAAGGGGAGAGTAACTGGATGATCATTAAAGTTAGCAGGACTTTTTGCTGACAAATCACAATCAGCCAGTAACATGTGCCAGCCAGCAGCCATCCTTATGAAACTGATATATGCACATGAGATAGTCAGGTGACACTAGCCTAGTTGTTCCAGGATAAGTACAATGTCCATGGAGACAAAGGACTTCTGCAAATTGCTCCGAACTTGAGTGTTTGCTAAAATGCCGCAAATGCAAATGAGTGACGTAAAGGTATTGTATGATTGTGAGATTGAACAGACGCAAATATTTCCTGAATCGGTTTAGAAAAAAGAAAAAGAAATCGAGCTGAAACAAAATGGAAGTCTGTAAGAAAACAGTTCGGGGCGGATGAATGGCAATTTAAAGTGCACTTTTATTTGCAAATTGTGTCACACTTTGCTAAACTGGCTTACTTTAAATATCTTCAATCCAGTGCTATGCAAATGACCTAAAGCAAGGTTCTGAGGGATGGCATGTGTAGTTGCTAATTTCCTGTCAGTCTGAAGCCCTGTCTGGCTTCTGAGGAGAAGAACCCCAGCTGTGAGGCACTGGAGCATTAGAATCATCTCAGTAAAGTGAAGCAAGGCAGCCTGTTAAACAAGGATTTAAAATATGGCAGCCTTAAATGACTTTACATGAGAACTGGTTTAAAATAATGCAGCCAACATTCAGTGGGCTGAAACATAAATGAGCAGATTAGCTTAGAAGTCCTTGTTAAGACAAGATTGGGACCATCTCACCATGGTTTAAAGACAATGGTGTCTTCCCCTTAAATACAAACTTAATAAGTTCAGAATCACATTGTTCTGACCATATGGTCCATTGTGTATGTTGTACTACTTTCACATTATAAAATGTTCCTAAAAGTGGACTTAAGATGAAGTCTCCTGCACACTAGGAAACTGAATGTCTGAAATGGAAGCTTCCAGCTGTTGAAAATTGTGACTCAATATAGTTTAATCACTGTGATTAACCTGGAGAAAGCATTCATGTAAGTAAAGAGATGAAAGTTTTAGGGTGATTTAGGGAGATTTTTTTTCTCCATAATGTCTGTACACATGATTATTTCCAGTTTTACAAAACAAGACTCACTGAGCTAGGGATACCAGCTTTACTCCTGGAGATCAAGCCTATAGCTTTATTTAGTTCTGAACATCATTTTCCCATAGAGCCATGGTGTGTCAGATTAATCTCTCCAGGGTGGTCGGTCTCTCTGGGCAAGCCTGGGCACCACAGTCAGACCACATGCTGGTATTTGGCTTGATATCACAGTGCATGTTTGATACTAGATGGTTCTCAAGTTTTTGGATATTTTTTCCAACAACATCTTTACTGATTTTGACAACAGCTTAACACATACATGTATATGTGCCCACACACTAGTATGTGTATGTACCAGTGCATAAAATCACAGAAACACAGAATACATGAGCAAAACCTCCCATACTGTGTATGATGCTTTAACCCCCTTCCTGAAAATTAAATAAAACAAAGTGGAATAAATAAATAGTTCATTTACTAGTCTTCATCCATACATATACATGCATTTACGCACATTTGGTTGAAAATCTTTTTAGGCTTCTACTATTCAGTTTAGGTGCATCTTACATTCATGTACAAATGATGGGGGGGAAAAAAAAAACCTTTGATGGAATTTGATGTTGCAGATGGTAGCTTACATATCCCTGAGGGTTTCCATCCTATGAACTAAGTCTATTTCTAAATAATGCATAAAGAGGCCTCAGATATTGTGAAAGCGTGATTGATTACCCCGAACGCATATGTAATTAGCTGGTTCTATTTTTCATTGACCCCAATGTTAATAAGTAGAAAACTTCACATCCAATCTGAATGCAGAGATGAATTGACTTATTTGTCAGCACTGTGCATTGTTGATGACTTTCTGTCAGTCAGTGTCTGCCAAAATTATCTGCCTACCCAGACAAGGCAGCCCCGTCGCACACTGATATTGTAATGTTACAAGATTCGATGAAAAAAAGAGATTAATCTTAAATTACCCAGATACAAAGCTTTCTTTATGGTAAAGAACTCATATTTGTTTATGTATTTTAGTGGTAAAAGGATATTTAATGTATGTATGCAGCAGTAAGTAGCAATGTGACAGTAAACACTCATAAACTCTCATAACCTTTTTGAAAAGATCATAACTTGAGCCACTTTGGCTGCTTGTCTGAAAGGCCTTTTGAGCCCAGAGAAGAGACGCCCCATTTTCCCCAACACCATTAAACGTTCCCAACCGTCCCCATCTCAAAAGCATATTCTGATGTTTCATGCATAATACATGAGATTCTGTGCGAATTCTGAATAAGGATGTAATCCAGTTTTTCTTAAATAGATTGTTTATCACATCCTGTTTTTCACATCAATAGTTTTTTTTTTCTTTAATTTCTTTTAAATGAGCAAATGTGTTACATGAGTCACTAATGAGCCATTAGTTTAAACATGTTACGACATTTTGAGGAGATTCGAGCACCAGGCAGGGTGAATGAACATATTTGCTTCTATACTGAATGCAGACTTGGGAACAAATGTAACAAATCTTGAGTTTTGAACCAGACACAGACTGCGCTTTGCAGCGAGCTACCTTTCTAACAATCTTTCATTCAGTTTTGACACTTTTTACACACTTCACAATAAGCATCCTGGCAAAACTGGAATGAACAATTGCTTGGGTGAGTCAGCTGAGGTTTATGTAATCTCTAAACTTTTACCCTGGATGCGCCGTGGGGTGTGAAATGCTATAACAAATATCTGGTGTACTGTGGCCCAAAGCTTCCACGATCCACTTTCTCCAAAGGGAAAGCTTTTATTTCCAGTTGGCATAGTGAAAAAGTAGGGGGATGGCACAGCTAGGCACCTTAAGGACTTGCACACTTCCATTCGCACTCAAAAGCAGTTGATAGCTTTTCTTTTCTGTCAGCTCATTTGTCATTTTGGGAAATGGAAAAGAAAAAAAGCCACACGGCATTCCCTCCGGCCTGAACCGGAGCGGCCAGACACAGGAATCCTTACCTAACAACACCGATGCAATCTATCACCACTCAGAGTCCGGCTCCACCAGTCTGGAGCATCATTGGCCAAGTAAATAAAATGTTTTGGCCATTTTTATATATCCATCCACATTGTCTTTTGTGAGTGGTGTTTACATGCTTAAGTTATTCTATACCAAAAGTGCATTAAATGTTTCTAAATTCAGTGCATAGATGTTAGATGTATAAACGCTCCAATTCAATAAATCAAACTCTGAACTGAAAGTTAAATGTGTCATTTTCACAACGTCTACAGCAAGAGCATTGGTAAGATTTACATGTACACAGTGGGCCTCATCAATCAAACCAATTTGTTTCCCTTATCTTACATCAAATCAAGTCCAGTTTATTTATACACTGCCTTTTACAACAGCCATCGCAAAGCAACTTTACAGATATCCGAGTCCAAGCTCCTAGTGCGCAAGCCAAGTGCGACAGTGTCAAGGAAAAACTTCCTGAGAGCAAGAGGAAGAAACTTTGAGAGGAACCAAGACTCAAAGGGGGAGGAGGGATGCATCATCCAACACCACATTAACAATAACACAAACTGTGAAGAGAAATAAATAGTGAAAGTCTATTCATGTGTGGTTACTTGTGTGGTTATAAATAGATTCCTGATATCTAGTAGAAGTGTAAAACTGGTCTTAGTTTCCCTGTGATGATTAACTTATTCCATTCATTAGATATTTCTCAAACTCTACATGAACTGAATAACAAGGTGATGTATGCACATAAAAGTGCATCAGATATTCTCCAGATAGGTTCTCACCACTGCATGTATTCAACACACACTGCGACATTCAAATCACAATACTTTTAAAAGACAAGAAAATATTTTCTTGTAAAACAAGTGAGAACAAGACTGTTACCACAGGTTCCCTTACCACAGCAGATTCCATTACCAGAGTCAAAAGAATGACTTTCTGCTCAGGAAATGTGAAAACATGATTGCAGCCCAAACGTGTTCCCAAATTTTGCCTAGAAACATTCCCAGTTTTCCCCAAAAGCATTAATGCTTTTCATATTGCAGCACTGGTGTCATGTAGTGATGAAACCTAATCCTCCTGCTCAGATTATGAACTGCAGCAGATCTTCAGTAAGTGTTCTTAAGCACACTTTTAGACTCCATGATAACCCAGAGTGCTAGGATAAGCTCTTCAACTAACGCTAAATAATCGCTAGCAGGTGTCACATTTAGATGTGAAGTACAACTATGGACACGTCCGAGCAGCAGAGGAAATTAGCACCGTGCTAACGCAGAGGCATTACAGATCTCCACAAAATGACAGTCTATTTCTCAGTGAGGACGTAAACACAACCTCAGGCTGTTTATGGAACCACTAACCTATCTGAGACACCACAGGACCCCTCCTCCCCCCCAACCTGTGGTGCTAAGGGGAAGTCTGGAAAGGGAAGGGATAATACAAGCATACAGCTGCTGTTCAGCTGTTGACAAATCCAGTAATCTATCTTGAAAGGTAAGCCAGTCCTTAAGCATGTGGTTCCCATTCACACAAGTAGACAGCTGGCCGACTGCTTTCAGTACGTAATTGTCAGACGCAGCTAGTGTGGACGTAGCATGTTATCTAATTCACATATAACATGTATTGTATTCATAATGGTATACAGGTAAAGATTATCTGCAGCTCGTCAACATGTCTAGTTTCTAGCCGTGGGGCTGCTGTAGGCCGGACGTTTCAGACAGCAGAGTTTGTCCATCCGAGCAGAGACACTGACCCATGAAAACACTCCAGCGGGAACGCGCCGGGCTGATACCCTCACACAAGCACCCCGCCTTCCCTCCACCACACGTGCAGAATTGAGATATACTCACCATTCAAATAACACGTGGGCAGAAACCGGCCAGCGATGAACAGGCGCAGGTGCTGACCAACACCTGGACATGGACGATATGCACCTAATTGCGAGGCCAGCCTGTGCAGGTGCAAACTAGGTGTTTTGAATCATGCGAATGTTACAGACTGTGTAAAAGTACCGCCTTAACAAGAAAGCATCATATAATATCTACATGCTTTTGCAAATTGTAGATCAGACACAAAATAAGCAAACTTCAAGATTCATTGTCATAGAGTTCATTGACAACAAAAACACACTTGATGAAAAATATCTTCTACAGCCTCCGGTTAGTACACAGCCAGAGTTTTAAAATGCACAGCTTGTTCAACTGAGTGTGTCAGTTTGTGATGGATTGACCTTTAATAGATGAATCCCCTCTAGTTCCCATACAAAAGTTTTAGCTGGACAATGAATGCTTTTCGATTTGAAATAGAAAAGTCTGCTAGCATAATTGCTTTTTTTTGCTTTTTTTTAACCCAGAGCCAGTTTGTTCGCTCATACTTTGCATTTGAATGTGGAATGGTTAGACTGAGTTGACACCATATTTGGCCCCTAAATTGCTACGCCGTTCAAATATATTTTCTGAAAACAGCTACTGCAGTACCCTGTAGACCTTGACAGTAAACAAGGTCAAGGTACCCAGGTCAGCGTCTTGCTCTGACGGCGTGCAAGGTAACTAATTCATTTTCTCACTGAGAGAAAAGATCGGATATGTCAGCTTTTGAGTTCTTTTCTTCAAACGTCCTTGACTTCTGAGTTCAACAGTTTGCTGTAATAAATAAGACTGAAAGTACACAAAAGCCTATCACTGTGCTTCTTGAAAGCATCATTGAAGCTCACTTTCTATGAGATGCTCTGATACACCTGTCGCTGATTCTACCTGTACACCCTGATCCACAGGTGAGGTATCGGGCGCAGCAGGGCATGACCCGTCTGGCAGTGGGGAAGATGCTGGTCGTGTGGGTGCTGGCCTTCCTGCTGTACGGGCCGGCCATCATCTTCTGGGAGCAGGTGGCCGGAGAGAGCATCGTACCGGCCGACGAGTGCTTCGCCGAGTTCTACTGCACGTGGTATTTCCTCCTCAGCGCCTCCACCTTCGAGTTCTTCTCGCCGTTCGTGTCCGTGGCCTTCTTCAACCTCAGCATCTACCTCAACATCCAGCGGAGGAACAGGAGCCGCGCCGCACAGGCCACTGTCGAACGGCCCGAGGAAAGCTGGCAGGTGGCGGACGGGACCACGCCGTCGGCCGTGTTCTTCGTCAAGACGCGCAAGGTCTCGAGGGAGCCGCCCCGCGCCTCGGCCGCGATCGAAGAAGATGAGGAGATCTCACCGTCGTCCAGCGGGGACCCCAGCAGCAGTCATTCGGTGTCTCTATCCATGAAGACGGTCGGCAAGAAGAAAAGAGTGCTGGGGTGCTGGATAAGCACCCGCGTGGTCCAAGCACAGGGCCCCTCGAACTCGAACTCCTGCACCCCCTGCGGGAGCGGAGGGCATTCGCGTCTTTCCCGAGACAAGAAGATCGCCAAGTCCCTGGCAGTGATCGTGTGCGTGTTCGGGGTGTGCTGGGCCCCCTACACCTTGCTGATGATCATCCGGGCCGCCTGTAGCGGGGCGTGCGTGGAGCATCACTGGTACGAAGTCACGTTCTGGCTGCTGTGGCTCAACTCGGCCATCAACCCCTTCCTGTACCCGCTGTGCCACAGCAGCTTCCGCAGGGCATTCGCCAAGATCCTCTGCCCCAAACGGCAGTCAGTGGGGCCGCACGAGGACACGCCGTCCTGCCAGTGAGAGGGGTGAAAGCAGCATGTGAGGGTCTCGGGGTCTGTGTGGATGGTGCTCATTGGGGATTATGCACAAACGTCCAGGCAGAAACCCATAAATTGACAAATGTCGAAGGCATATTTCTGGGGAAAATCAATACAACTAGGCAGCTTAAACACATGGAGTGAAAGCAGGTTTTCATTTCCCGTGTAAAAGCATGAACCTATTACAGTCCTTCCGTAATGTTTTTTCTTCTGTTGTCAAAAAGTAGATAAACCTAATTGACCATCATCTTGTGGAAAAACAAACTGCTTAAGCAGTCGGAAAGCAGTAGAGACAATAGTGATGCCTCACAGTTTATGTGCACGTCCAGGTCACCTGTTTGTGGTCGTGCTCTTTGTCTTGTGGAATCTGCCCGTGATGGACATGTAGGGATCTGAGAATAGAGACAGTGTCTTAGTGCAGAAGGCGACTGATAAATACACTCTGGTTGTTGTTTAGCTTCCTGTGTCTAAGCCCAGTACAGCTGTGGAGAGAATAACCAGCTGTCTTGTGTAGTACTCTCAGTGTAGTCTGGTGGTGTTTTTGAACGTGACAAAACCATTTGATTTGTTTTTTGCACAATGTGAGTCTTGTTTTTACAAGTTTTCATTTTCAGAGTGGCACATACGAACCACTGATCTTAAACTTCGGTAAATGTTTTGTTGTTTAAATCCAAAACATTTTAGTTTAATATTTAAAAAGGAACTCAGAGCCACAAATTGTGTGCATAAATAATTACATATGTGCTGTAGTTACACTATTTCAGAAGTTTTTAGAACTTGGAAACAATACTTTAAATGGTGGCTTTTCGAGAAAAATTGTACTTATCATTTGGTGCACGTCTGAATTCACAAAGAAATTATGACCATTTAAAATGCCTTTTGACCATTAGTGACTACTTTAAATACCATGCAGTATATTAAAGTACCACAGCATGCCCTTTGTAAAAAGGTTATTTTCAGTGCTCCTTCAAACAAGGATTAGAAGTTCATACAAGTCTTAAGATTTCAAAAGGTGAAACAGACACACACTTCTCCAATTGTAAGAAACAAAATGTCTTTTAAAGGTCATGTGTTAACATATTACAGAAGAAAAGTCACACGCATAACACAAACCGTGTCCTGCCACTCCTGTATTTGAAATTTTTTTTTTTTTTACTCTACTGTCACGACTAACGGTACAGGAGTGTCTTTTGAGATAAATGCCATTTTCCAGATGGGTTCAAGAGTACTCCTGGCATAATAGCTCTGTTTCAAGATGAAGTTAATTAAGCATCAATCTGTGGTGTCCTCAGAAAAATAATAAGTCTTATGGTCTCTGAACCAGGTGATGCTCGTACTCTAACAGGATGGCAAAGAAAATTGTCAATTAAACTGAATGACAGGGAAGAAATCAAATGCTTTATTAAAGTTAGCAGAATTGTTTATATGAACGATATTCCCTGTGGTGGGGGTGTGAAACATTTGCCAACACTGATTTAATACACCTTTTAAATTTTATATGATGGATTTTTTTCACCTTCCTGACATAGCATTGGTACAAAAGCCAGCAGTTCCTTTATTCAAAATACCCTTATAGTTACTATAGATCATTATCACATAAATAAAATTTTCACAAGAATTCCCAAGCAATATTTGATCATTGGATTCATAATGGGATTTTTTCCTGAATGGATCATCGCATTTAGGAAAGGATGAGTCTTGAAAAGATGTCAAGAAATGAGGACAGGAATATCCTAAGGAGGACATATTGTGAGACCATCACATGGTGGTGGTAATAACGAGGGGCAACTTTAATTTCACTCACAAACAGCACTGTAATGAGATCTGGCCTGAGCGCCAAGGTTATCAGAATCCCTTCATTCTCAAAATTTTCTACATGAAGATTCCTGACTAGGTCAGTTCCTTAGAAAAGCACCTCTAATGAAAGCTTATTTGGTCTCCATCATACAGTATATCATAGAGGAAGAGTGAAAAATCCCCAAGCCCTTGACCTCAGAGAAATAACAAAGGTGTGAAGTAGGACGGATGGCACACGCTTTTAAATTAAGTTTTCTTTCGGCACCTTGACGAAAACATCCCCCTCAAGGCCCTTTGTACAGACCTTAACTTATCCTGTGAGAGAACACCCCTTACGGCGAGCCGTGCGCATCGGACGCCGCAGGTGCTTTTTCATTGTCTTCATTGGTATTCTCCTGTTTGTTTCAAGAACCCAAGAAAGGGGCAAAACAGGAGGAAACTCATTAAAACAGCTAGAGACGGACTCAACTTGTCACACTGCGGCAGAGGACAGCTCCCACAGTAGGCTCCCTGCCAATTTAAAACGTGGTCCAACATCCTAAAGCCTGAGGGGAAAGCAAGGCATGCGAAAACTCATTAAGAGCGTCATCTCTCCCACATCTTAACTCAGTTACTCGGAACATAATGAATGGGATGACAAACATTGCAAAGTCCAGGTTGAAATGTTATCCCA
>JAOXYF010000025.1:4193443-4206162 GCA_028565775.1 Sternarchorhynchus goeldii
ACATCTTAACTCAGTTACTCGGAACATAATGAATGGGATGACAAACATTGCAAAGTCCAGGTTGAAATGTTATCCCAGACTACAAATAATACGGTCTTATCAAAACACCACACTTTACAACATCCTAGGACATACACAACTGGAATGAATAAATAAACAAATAAATACCAAACAAACAAATCTAACAAACAAATAGATGGAAAGATAGATAAAATAAGTGCAAGTGTTGGGGGGGCGGGAAGCAATGACAATAGCTTACACATTAATTTTAAATTTTTTAAAGCAATTTGCCGTATGCTCCAACATTTTAAGTGCAAAATAAACAGTAGATAAGCAAAGCTTTTATCACTGCGTCCTAAAACAACACGCAAACAAACAAATCGGGTGAAGAACAATTGGCACTTGCATGCCAATAGACACGCAGCCTGAAAGGTTAGACAGTGTGGGGCTGAAGCAGGAGAAGGCAAGGCTCCACGCTAGGTGGGTTGCATTGTGGGAAAAAGGTACCATAGTTGTGCTATTGATTTCTGTCTGCACACAGCAGATGAAAGCGAGCAGTGGGCGTGCTTTGTCAGTTGGTCAGCGGGCGCAAGCTGCCCATTTACAAGGATGTGACAAAAGCCAGGCAATAAACGAGCCCGAGAGAAACCGCACCCGGCGACACAACCACCGTGGAGTGCTTTTAAAATACAGTAGCACATTTCTGGTAAAACAGATCGACTTAATGGTTATCTAATTTAATTTTTTTTTTTTTTTGGAAAGAGAGAGCTTGACGAGACAAGCAGAGTACATTTCTGGGAAATAAATAACTAAAATGATAACCTAATGAAATAACTTAATGGTTATTTATTTAGAGCTAAACTGGGGCATTTTGAAATGACTGTTCATAAAATGTTACAAATAAAATGACTAAAATATAAAAATGGATAAAAAAAGGCTAAAAGAAATCACAGCTGTGCATATTTAAATCCACAGTGAAAAGATGTTCCAAGGACAGAATCACATCCTATTCAGCTTGTGAATCATATTTTAAGAAATGAACACTGGAAGCTGATGATAATGATGCCAAAAAAAGGGAGGGAAAGATACTTCAACAAACACGAAGCAACGAGTTAAATTGTAGTGCGAGAGAAAATCTGATATCTGGCAGGTAAGATGACAAACCAAGGATTTCTATACAAGTGTACATTGCACTTTGAATGGCCAGAAAGGACACGTGTAATATACATAGCTCAAGAGTGGACAGGAAAAAGTTTATCTAAATAAGTGAGTGAACGAGTGAGTGAGTAAAAACAAAGGAACGAATGTGCTGGATAAGTGAGACAGACAGATTGAGGGGGTAAAGTACAGGGAAGAGGAAGGTTACAACACAGCCCTACAATCTACCAGGTGGACAGCCTGAAATGGTGAGGGGGGGGGAAAGAAGAAAAAAAAAAAAAAAAAAGAGTACAACTGCTGTAATAGTATGTTGGAGGTTTGAGAAACAATGAGAAACTAGTGATTCTGGGATGAAATGTGCCCCCCATCCAACAGGAAACTGATTTATATCATACATACCAGCATGCATGCATAGAGACATGAAGTGTGTGTACAGTGCTGGCCCTGAGGTGCCAACAAGTGAGGAACCCTGCACTCTACTGGTGACATGGATCTACCTCCGCTTCCCTACCCAACACATGAACACGGCAAAACTGTTCAGTACAATGGAAAATGAAAACGAGTACAAGACTTTTAATATGTAAAATGTTTATTGTATTACGCATACAAAAAATTTAAATCGATGAAAGTAGAAACGAAACATTAAAAGTATCGAGGCTTGTGGCATGCCCCCCCCCACTCTGCTGAACCCCTTAAAGTCCTCACATGACCACGGTTGAGATTTTTTCCTTTCACATTTTATATATGGCTCAAATGCATCAGTCTTTGTCACATCACTGCTTTGGGGACATCCTTCTATTCCATCCAAATAGCAATTACTTAAAATAGCAATTAGAGACAATTACCGTAATGCCACACAGTGAATGTGCGAAACACTCTGCATCCGTTACACGCGTCACAGTCATATAATAAAACCTGAAAATAATATATAAAACCCCAAAGCTGGTCAGTGCTGAAAACTCTACAAGGAAGTTTCTATTCACAGATGTGGAGTGTTTGCTAAAAAAAAAAACAAAACAACCCACAACTACACACGTTGCATCTTGGAATGGAAATTAGCTAAAGTCTAAAAATGTTGAATTTTATTAGCCGAGGACCTGTAATGAACGTTTACAAATTCTCTGCCTAAATGAAGTTTGAGAATTTTTACACTGCACTCAAATATCACCCTCAGCATATAATCAGGGGCTCACCTTAACAAGTACAATTTTAAGAACCTTCAAAATAATAAAAATATAAACCCGATTCCAGCAGCCCCATTAAAATTATGCAAGACACAAGTCACTATTTGTCAGTCTAATCATTTTTCCAGGCAAATATCAGAAATACAAAAAAGATGGGCTGCATCCGACAATTTTTAACTTTGAATTTACAGTCCTTAATAATTAATGACACTTTCAAATCCATAGTACCCTTCACTCCTGCATTCTGTTGTCCAACCAAATACAGACCAACTGTAACAAGACTTCTTTTTCGAGAAGTTTAAGTTCTGAAGTAGCGTTCATTTCTGTTATGTGCTCTCTGACATTGAGCTAATCTCAGCCTCCTTCAGCACAGTGCAAGGTGAGCGTTAACCTTAGCATGTAGCCTGAGCTGAGGCGTGTTAGCATTCTCCCTGACCTGGAACTAAAGCTGTAGAAAAATATTTGCTGTCCTCACCCCCCCCCTCCAATAAATTGACGGTCAGTTTAATACAACAAATTATTACAATAAACAGGGTGGAAAAGATTTTGAAACATCTTCAAAATTCTGACCCCGGGTTACATTATAAAATACAAAATTTGGAATCTCACTTCCAAAATTACTTTGGCAGACACCTGTACCAAATATTTGCAATTTGAAAGACTAAAGGTGATATTTCTTACGGACCACCAGGCTTGAAGTCAACAAATTTGATTTGTTTCCATTTGACCAGCACCATAAATGTCACTCCATTCTGGATTATAAACTAAGCATATCCATGCTCTATGTGAATATTACTTTTATGTCTGGTCACGATCAGCCCCGTGTCTACATGAATACAAAACTAATACAAACGATGAACATATGTAAATTACGAACACTTGTGTGTTCAACCTAGGCGAGCTTGTCAAAGACGCGGTAAAGATAAAAAAAAATGTTAACAGAAAGACTTGACTGTTAGCATGGCTTCAGTCAAAGCTGACAGGGCTCCTTTAATCTCCAGCTCATCAGCTCTCTACCTGAGGCCTGGGCCCTGTGTGCGAACGTCTACCTCAAACCTGACAGTACAAAGCGAGTTCATTTTGCATGATTTGAAATGGAGGCTCTGGAAAAAGGGAACCAGGCAAGCAATTTAAGGTTTAGCTAAGTGAAATGTTTTGGTTTTTTTTTTAAAAAGAGGAATCCTCTCTTGTTAGACAAGTGAGATTCCCACAATGCCCATAGTTGTCCAAAAAAAAAATTGTGCATATGATCGTGCACTTTCAGTGATTTATAAAAATAATAATAATTCTGTGATTATTACAGAGGGAGGAAACAACTGCTTTGCAGATCTAATGAATATAATCAAATTCATGAATCCCTGGTCATTTCTTTTCCACCCCATTTATCTGGCTGGCAAAGCATAAAAACACGAGCTAAGTCCTGGCTGTCAGTTCCAACCTACAGTAAACTACAGAACAGTGTCAGGCTCCCAAAGGCAAGGAGAGAACCCCAAGCTGTTCATTATTTCTATCTGATCAACCATGCGGTGACGAAAGGCACCGCATGAGCACGAAAATCCTTAAGCGTCACTTGATTATACATCTTCACAAGTTTTACAAATATGCCGAATCATTTCCTGATGTCATACTGTTAATACGTCCTATACTGTGCTACTGAGGCGATGAATCCAGTTGCAAGCTGTCCGACTTCCTTTTGACAGCCAATGAAAACGTCAAGAGAAACATTTTTAAAATATGAGTGGCGGACATTATAATAATAATAATAGTAATAATAATAAAAGAATATGTTCATACATAGTTCATGATCACTTTATGACCATGATAAATCAACAAAAAAAAAAAAACAAACAAACACGAGGTCCGTTAAAAAAAAAAATCCTCTGCCAGTGGCGTACTGGCAGAAGAGGGTGGAAGAGATTTTAGAAATTCATGATTGAAGAATACAAAAAGTAGTGGCTCTGCGAGGGGACACTCAGGAGGGAAAGAGTGCGATGAATGTGAGCTTCACATCACAGCACACTCTCTGGAGCGAGTCTTAGGATCACCCTGGAAAGAAAGAGGCAACACTAAAAACCAGCAAACTGCTCGGCCAAGACGCCCTTCCATCACAGCAGGAAGAAACAAGATGATGATAATAATAATAATAATAATAATAATAATACCACCATTCCCACCGCACCAACATAACAGCTGTTTGTGCAACTCTTTAATACAAGAAAATGGAAATCTGGGCTCACAGAGCCACTCTGTTGGGGGAATGGAAGGATCACGTTTGACTCCTGACTTGCCTGTTGATGGAACAGATCTTCATCTCCAAAGTCCCCTTCCTCATCTTCACCGTTCTCCAGTTCTCCCACACTTTTTGTGACGGTTCTCTTTGCTACCTCCTGCAGTCAGACATGATACTAATATATGATATCCTGACCACCTTCATAAAGCAAACATGTACACATATTTTCACTGTGAATTTAAATCTGAGGAGTGCTGACAAACACCTGTTATCACATTTAAAAAATATATTTATTGTCATTTATTCCCGCCCCTAGAGAAATTTCAATAATTGATGATTGTAACCATAAAAATAAAAATAAAAAACCAAAAAACCCAACAATATTTTAACTGAATTTAAACTATGGCCCATGTTTTCAATGTTCAATCTACTGCAGTGTCAGTTTGGACACACCCCTGCATTGCACTTAATAACACACTTGCATCAACTCGTTAGGTAATTATGGTGCTATTTGTGCTAAAAAAAAATTTAAACTGCAACAGAGATGTAAAAGTTCAAAACCATAAAGTCACACAATGATTAAGCACCACCGACACATTTTCATAAATTCTAATTGCCGAGTTGAGCCAATTAGCAAAGTCAGGCAGCAAGAACAAAATTTAAATTGTTTTTTCCCCCTTTCTCAAAAACTATCCTGCTCTAGTGTAGTGGGGTTGAACTGGAAAACAATAATCTAGACAAATAGCTCTCAATTTAGTCCACAGGTCAATAAAGATTTTAGTTTACTTCCAGCTACGGTCAAACTGGTTATCAAGGGAAGCACTCATCCCTCTGCGTGGGATGGGTGCTTAAAAAGAACAAAAACCTGGTCAACGAGACAAGAAATTCTGAGCCGAGAATGAGAAGTGGCCTCAGCCCTATTCCAGAAGATTTCCGCATAGTTCAGTTACTGACCATGTCCAACACCTTATCATACCAATCAGGCTTCAGAGAAAGCATCTATTTGCCCAAACAGGCATGTTCAAGGAGAGCTGAAGCTAAACTGTGCAGGTAGATGGAGCTCCAGGAGCAGGGTCGCTGATCATTCCAGACACGTCTCATCATACTCAAATATATCCAGGAAGAACAGAAAGAGCGAGTTAGTACAGGCGAGTAGATACCTCTCCATCTGAATTGACCAACAGGGTAAGAGTTTCCTCCCCAGTGCCCCAGCTGCTCTGGCTCTTCCACAGGAGGTTGGAGGGGGGACCGTGAGCCACGCCCGCGTCTGCGGTCCACACCTACGCACAATGTCACAACCAAACCTCAACAACAACGCCGACTCAGTAAAGAGGACAGGTAGAAGAGTGAACTGTACTCAACCCAAAAAGCAAAGCCATTTACCGTAACAGTCTGGCCTGCTTTGAGGATGAACTTGGGGCTGAACTTGTAGGCAATTTCATCTCCCTCTCCAACTATCCTCTTTAGTCTCCAGCTGCCCAGAGACTGATCCTAAAATAAGAATAACAATAAATTAAGAGATGGAGACAACTCAGAACGGCTCTGCTAAGCGACATCTAGCCCTGCGGAAACGACAGTCTTTACCAAATTATTACAAAACCCTTTGAAAATGTGGATTTCCTATTAAGATTTCATTAATTCATTCATTCAAACAGACACAAAACATGAGTCAAAATACTCACCAAATACGCTAATGGCTTCTTTCAAACTGCAATTGGCTTTACTTCCCGACTTCAATTCCTAAACCCCAACCTAGCGCATCTATTTTGCACTCCACTGAAATGTTTACTTGATCTGTGGCTGTTTTTGTAAACACCATGCTAATGCTGTAGCCCACCTTGTCAGAGTTGTTCTTGAGAGTGACAGACTTGCCCTCCAGGTCCATCTCCTCGATGGTGATGGCACCTGTGGCCTCTGCATGCTGACTGATGTGAAGCTTGGGTGCGCTGGACGGCTCCTCCTCCAGGCGCTTCCGTTTGGAGCGGGTGGTGCGGGCGGAGCTGCTGCTGGCGGAGCTGCGAGATACTGTCACCCGGGAGGAGGGACTGGGCGAAAGCTTCAGTCTGGAAACACAAACAAAGATGCGTGCACACACACATGCGCGCACGCACACACACACCTTAAACATTTGCTCAGTAACAGGATACCAAACATGTCTGACAGAGGTTTTCAGACAGAGCCACCACAGGGGCCCCTGAAATTAACTTTAGTTATTTACTTGAGTTGTGCTATGAATGTTGATGGAGAATTTCAGTATTTGTGACGGCCAGCGCTGGATGGCCAGCGGTCACTGGATCAGTATACTGGTACTGAGATTCTTGTGTGTAATGCAGCGCCCCCCTATGGACATCTTTATAAAACATCACTGTAATACACAACCAGCTACATGCTTTCATGCCGCAAATAATCTTTCATTGGTCTGACAACTGATGGACCTTCACTGCCATGAGTGCGTGAGCAGGGTAGCCAGCAGCCTCTTGTCTGCCCTACAGCTGCACACTCAACAGCTATGAGCCTTAAAGTTCCACTTTCCACTTGTTCCCTACACTCTTTGAGAAGTTCAAGCATAAACAATGTCTTCATCTGCTCTCAAATCTGCAAGAAGCAAAACGTAACTCCTGAAAGCTCAAAATTGAGTGCCAGACATGTTTAACTCTAACTAAACATGTCTGGTGACTAATATAGCATGCTCGAACAGCTTTAATACTGTAAACAACTGCCCCCTTTACACACACATGAAAGAACATTGTCATTCTTTTCTAGTAAAGCCCATCTGAAGTTATTTAAAACATGAAACACTTCAGCCCATACCTTGGGCTCACCAGGAACAATCTCCAAGTAATGTTTAGGTGAAGAAATTTACCCTTAAATCAAGAGTATGCAACCCTGCTACTTCAGATAAACCATCCTGTAGTCTAATGTTGGAGAACTTTCTGCAGCCAATAAAGGGATACAGAACCATGTGAATATAAGGTATTGTGCATGCAATGCAATTAGACAGGCTTTATACAAAATGTTACAAATGTTTGTCATTATTTTACTTTGTTCCATTGTCTTTTTTTCCTAGCTGAACTTCTATCTTGCTAGACCATGAGGTTCCCCAAACCGGTTCTCAGACACAATTTACATAAACTTCATCCAATTCTCTCTCACTCACTCACTCACAGACAGTGAAGATCAAAATGCAGATGGCTGATCATCAGGCTCAGGTGTGGATCCCGGAGGAACGCACATCTCCAGTTGCACTGTTCACGCTGTTTGGAGCCTCCCCCACACTCACCTGTCCTCTTCGCCCTCCAGCAGCTTCCTGTAGGCGTTGATCTCCATGTCGAGGGCCAGCTTGACATCCAGCAGCTCCTGGTACTCACTGAGCTGCAGCTGCAGGTGGTCCCTCATCTCCGCCATTTCCCGCTCCTTGCCATCCATCTGTCTGCGGTGCTTATCGCGCTCGCTGTTCATGATGTCCTCCAGCTCACGCACTCGCTCCTCTGCCGCCGCAGCCTGTAGGGGGCCGGACGGATAGCTTTACCATGCCACAGTGCACGGGAAACCAGGGTGCAGCTATAGAAAATACCTACAAAATACGGTCCAAGGGACATGTCTCGCAATATTTATAAACCGGGATCGATCAACTCCAGTCACAGAGGGGCAAAG
Source organism: Sternarchorhynchus goeldii (assembly GCA_028565775.1). Lineage (NCBI taxonomy): Eukaryota > Metazoa > Chordata > Actinopteri > Gymnotiformes > Apteronotidae > Sternarchorhynchus > Sternarchorhynchus goeldii. The sequence goes on from JAOXYF010000025.1 coordinate 4,201,670, forward strand.
TGAAATGCATAGAGATTTAGTTGCTAGGAAAGCACCCGACAACAAACTGATGGAGTCAAGGGTGTTTGAAGTGGGGACAAAATCATACTGCATGTGTTGTGCACGCGTGCGAGTGTGTGTGGGGTAACCCACCTGTTTCTGCAGAGCAGAGAGCTGATAGTTTAGACTCTCAATCCTGACGCGGGACTCCTGCAGCTCCTCTCGTGCCGTGCTCACCGCTTTGTCATTGAGGTCAGAGGACACCTTGGCATTATCCAGCTACATGGACAGGCAGGAAGGGAAAATGTTTATTTCAAACTTACAAAGAGAAAGAAATGAATTTTCCAGTGATTCTTCACATAAAACCGCCACTATATTGACACCTAGTGGCCTGGATGCATCAGAGGTTCTATATTAAATGTATTTTAAATGATGTGGGGTTCTCTATGGAGGAGTAAATAGTTCATTTAGGGACTACAAAGCAGGTGGATTCATCTCGTGAGCTGCACTTGACAGAAAATGTAAAAATATAAATCAGATACGTTGTGGTAGTTAAAAAAAGTCTAATTGTTTGAAATATGAATTTAAATTGGAAAGTGTGGATAAACAGCATGAGCAAAAGACCTCAACATCCACAGTGATAGGACCATATTAAATATCAAAATATTCGACAAAGTAAATTACATTGATTAGTTTCGCAAGACAGTCTGTGTGTGCACTTGTATTTAATTCACTGCATTCCTAAAGCACACATGGATAGTGTAATTAGTTCTTTAGTATAGAGTAGTACAACAGTACCTTGGCCTGGAAGGTCTGCTCCAGCTCCCCCTTGTACAGGCTGACCTGCTCCTCATGCTGCTTACGAAGATCCTGCAGGGCTTGGGCCAGTTTGGACTCGTACTCCAGCTTGACTCCACTGTCCACCTCCACCATGCGCTTGTCATGACGCCTCCTGGTCTCACGCACCTCCTACAGCAAACCCCACAATGGTGGAGAGCTCAGAATGTTGGTTCTTTGATGTGGGAAGGGGAAAGAGTCTGGGTGCAATTTTGTATTTGTAAACAAGAAAGATACATCGTTTGCATCAAACGCCGTTGTTAAAGGATGAGTTTGGTAAAACTTTCAGAGATCCAGTGATTGTGGGTGGTTAGTCGTTCACCTGCTGAGATGTGTGATGAGTTCATAAATATTCAGAGGTACGTGCAATCATTTGGAAAGCTTCACATGGGGTGGATGAACAGGGAGGAGCCCCCACCTCATCAAACATGCTCTTCCTGAACTGAAGCTCCTCCGTCAGGCTCTGGCAACGGTTCTCCAAATCCACTCGCATCAGAGTCTCCGCCTCCAGCTGCTTCTTAGCCACCGCATGAGCATCCTCGGCCTGAAAGACAAGAGCAAGTCAATCAGGGCCAAGCTAAAGCACCCGCCAGCGATAAGAGAACCCAGCAGGAGGCTGAGGCAAGCTGGGGAAGACTGACCTTAGCCAACTGGGCCTTCAGGTCGGCCAGCTCTGCGGACAGGGCAGCATTCTCACTGAGAGCTGTGCTGAGCGCCGCCTCGCTCTTGTTATACTGTGCCTCCAGCTCTTTAACACGGGCCTGGGCCAAAACCAGGTCTCCATCCTTCTTCTTAAAACTGTAAAAAGAGGGATAAAAAAGGGACAAAAGAACATAAGACCGGTGGAGAATGTGTCCTTCATTAATGACAATGAGTTTAATGTCTAAAACTTAAAAGCTGAAACATTTCAGACAGACTTCACCTGTCTTTGTTTGCCATATTGAAGTTGATTAGTCAATAATAATGAACAAATAAAAAAATTGACTTCTATTACACGAGTGTAGTTGTGGTGATTTTCATTGTGGTTTGGAAAAAAAGAACATATAGCCACAGACTTCCTGTTAAGCTGTGTTAACTAGCAACGAAGATAAACTAAAGAAAACATCTAAAGTAATGCAAAGGAAATACAGATGAGTGCAAAGTCATTTTTGATCGGACTCTTAGGAACTTACTGTCTGTACAATCACAGAAACCAGATGGAACTGGTCTTAAAGTAAACCAAACATACGGTAAACACAGACCACCAGAAACCGCACGCAAAGATGAACGCTTAAATGGATAAACTTAGTCAGTAAGAACCACAGCAAAACTACATAGCTCCTATAAATCATATTCTTCTCTGAGGACACCTAATATAATCATACAACCGGTCCCCATAATGTTTAAAAAAAATAAAATAAAATAAAATAAAAAAATCTACCACCAAGATGCATAGCTAATTAATTTACCCATCCCATACAGGACAACAGTGATACCAGTATAATCCGCCCCTGTGCAATTTTGTTACTTGGACCAGCTTGTCTATTTTAAAGGAACATTTAGGCAGCATGTTGAACTAGTCCGCATGATTTAAGTCCAAGTTAACTTACTTTCTAGTGAGCTCTTCTAGCTCAGCATTGGCCTTGCCCAGGTCAATCTGCAGCTTCGCCCGATCACGTGCAGTCTCATCAAGGACACGCCTCGCGTCGGCCAGCTCTGCCTCGTAAAGAGCCTTAATCCCGGTCACCTTATTGAGGGGGGAAATGCAGACCACTTATGGTGCAAGTGTGGTGTGATTCAGCGTCTTGGCAATGTTTTAACAAAGAGTACAAAGATGACTTTGATAAATAAAAATTCATATGCATCATTATAAGGAATACCAAAGATATTAGTGTGTGTTTGTATTTATATATTACATTATAAATATATGTGTGCGCGTGTGTGTCGGCTCACAAAAGTCTTTAAGGGCTACGTAAATGTTATAAACCCAGAAGATTTTTTTTTGCTTTGAAAAATTTCATATATGCAAACCAACTCACTCAAACTTTGTTAAGCCGCGGGTTCTACATTACTAAGCAATTTTGGGGCGATTGAAAGGGTAATTTAATGCAGACTATTACGGATAATGTATTTGAAATGATTAATGCCAATACCGCATGTTTGTTTTTTTTGTTCGATTTCAAATTTGAATAGCCCTTAGCCACACCCCTTCATTTCAGTGGACCGCCTAGTAACTCCAAGGACGATAGCTGCTGGCGCGTTTAGGGTCATGTAGCCTATTTGTTTGTAAACATTAAAACGATTACACCATGTTTTACAAATGTGTCGCTGACTACAGATGTGTACGATAAAGTTGTGACATTTCTCAATGTTAAACTGCAATTGTGCATCCGGTTACTAGTTGCCTGACGCACTGACCTGAATTTCTGCTATATAAAAAAACCTTGCGTGGGTTTAGGACCTCAGAACACGTTTATGCAACTTTGCTAGCCACTGGTATTAATAGAACTAACGTTTCGTTAGAGGACCTTCTTAGCAAGCTAGATACTTTGTGATACAACAACATAAAACCATCCATCAGCGCACAAGAACTGGTCACAATTTTATTAGAGAAGCCACTGTTCTTAAAAAAACGTGGCTATGCTAACATTAGCTATGAAAGGTGGTTAGCTACACTAGCTATCTCTAGACACGTAAACTAGCCAAGCTAATTTATAGCTAGCTATCTTAAACGAACACTATAAACAAAATTTCCTGGATAACTAGCCAACTACCTTGCTAATTCACGTTATTGAACTCTTAGCTAGCTAGCGTAACTGCTTAGCTATAGCTAGAAGAAACCGTTAAATTCAAAATTACCTCTCTAGTTGTAACTTCCTCCTTTTCCGAGACTTTTACCATAAGCCTATCATTTTCCAGTTCCAAGGCACGTACGCGGTCGATATACACAGCCAATCTATCATTCAAATGTCGTAATTCCTCTTTTTCTTGTAAGCGTGAGATCCGAGTTGGAGACAGCGGTGTTGTAGCGGCCGCCCGGCCAGATTCGGTGGCAGCGCGGCTTGGGGTTGCAGTCGCCATATCAAGTCTTCACGTTGAGCCAGCAACTTGTATTCCACCCTTATTTAGTTACAGAACTTTTCCAGTGTCTTGGTCTTAGTTGGAACTAAAGTAGTAAAATCAGTTGGGTAAAACTAACGCAACTATTTCGCCCGAAATACTCGCTGAAGTTTTGAATGAAAGTCTGTCACGATGTTTGGTGCTCGCCCGAAGCGTAAATATCGAAACCGTAGCTGGTTGGCTATCTTTGAAAGAAGTGTAAAAACAAAATGGCCGATGCTAACGTAAAACGCGCCAAAACCATAGCATTAAAACTGAGATGGTAGTTGTAGTCCTTCTATCTTGAACTCGTTTGTGTGAGGCATCCACGTTGAACGTTCTAGCATTTGCTTTTTGCTTTTCTAATCAGGTCGAAAAACGTAGACTTTTGGCAGTGTTAGTTCTTCATTTATTCTTACTATCTTGATGCTTTGACTATTAGAATAGAATAGAACAGAATAGAAACTTTATTAATCCCAGAGGGAAAGTCAGTTATTACAACAGCACATTTACGGTGAGAGCAAAAAAGAGTCTGAAGTAATGACTATATAAAATAGGTAGAATTAAATAGAGTTAAGAGATATGGGATATACACAGTA